>PPOC02000477.1:112900-127930 GCA_003709265.2 Grigorovia yakushimaensis | reverse complement strand
CATTGAACTCGTCCTTGTTAGCTCAGTTGGTAGAGCGTTCGGCTTTTAAACATATGTTTAAGCAAGGATAACCGAAATGTCAGGGGTTCGAGCCCCCTATGAGGAGTTCTTTTTATGCATTCAGTTAATTTTTTAGTTACAATAGTGTTGTTTTAGTATATTCGACAACACTAATGATTAGTTGAAGTATTGGAGATAAGACTGGATAAGCTATATATATTATAAGCTAACAACCATATAATATATATCCCTGATATTATGGCGTGATTATTTAGGAGTTTAACATCCGACAAACAAACACGTCATAAATTCTATATTACTTCTTTTGTTTCATGTCCTCTATATATTTATGTTATATCAGGACTTGAAACAAAAATCCCGATTCTGAACTGTCGTTATTCCTCTTCTTCTCTAATTTGTTTCTACATTTCCATTTACAACTGACAAACTAATAAAAGGCGGGTAAACGTAATATCACATTATTTTGGGTATGCTACGGCTATTGTTTGCCATACCAGCACCAGTTGGCTCATTATTTAGAGCGCTCATAATTCTTTATAGTAGATATTCCTTATTTAGTGTTCTAATAGTTGGTAATTAGAAATATTAGGTGTTAATAATTGCTTTTTAGGTAAACTATCATAATTTTAGTTTTTGTAGATTTAAAAAATTTCACGAAGTTTTGCTTGAATTTGAATGGCATTTCAGCAAAAACCTTTTAGAAATATAAAACATGTTTTTTATTGTAAAGAGGATTCATAAAAAGTAAATACCGAATTATATAATAAAAAATAGATGTTTCTGAAATTGCTGGGATACATAACTATGTCTGGTACTCATCTGCTCATCATTATTGTACTCTGACATTTTGTATATAGAAATAGTTTTTTTGAAAAATAATACTTGAAATTTTATTCCTAACTTATAATAAAGTAAATGCTTATGTAAGTCTTAGTGATATTAATATTTCCTTATTTTTAAAGAATGGTCATTAAGGTTCTTATAGCTATTTCCAAAAATGTTCAAGTTTTAGACTTCATTTCATCCATAAATATTAGAACAACATTATTTATTTACCATACTTTTTTTTTAAATGTAAATACAAAACTATGAACTTTTGATATTGTGCCATTTATCAAATACAATAGTTTAATTTTTATCAAATTTAGGTATTTTCTTGATTTTTTATTTAACACGTATCACAAGTACTCTTATAAGAAACTTTTATAAACACATAAGACATTCCTTCACTTATTTTGATCTTCAATCTTGTATTGGCTTAAAGGACCTATTATGTTCAACAAGTAATCTATAAAATATAGTAGCAAATATAATAATTGTAAGATAAAATTGCGTAGTTTAGTTGAACCCGATTTATTATACAATTACATATTCAAAACCGGTGAAGAAATACTACAATATTTATATATTAAATTATGAATTATTTTTATTATCTTTATTTGTCATTTTTTCAACTTGTGATATATTAATATCAGTAATTACAGAATCGAATAACTCTTCAAAAAAATTCGGGGTGCTTGTATCATTCAATTCATTTGCCACTTCATTTGATTCACTATTAATACTCCACAGCTCATTGTATACATTCTTATATTGACTCATAATATGATCTTTGATGGCATGTAACAAATGATTTGAAATTTCAATGTCATGAATTTGACTTATAATTTTGGAGTCAATGATTGGTAGGGTCTCTTGAATATTTTTTTTTAATTTGTCGTTTTTGTCTACAATATCTGCCATCTTGTCAGTTTCAAGTAGTAATATATCCTTAGTCAATATTTGATTTGAAGCAGACTCAGTAAATTCCTTAATAATACTACGAAGTTCATGAATTAACTCCATACGAGAATCAAAATCTTCTGTTTTATGGTTATTTCCAGGAACAGATGCTAGTGATGTACTTGAGTTGTTCCTAACTCTTACCTGTGTTAAATTTTTAGCTAATGAAAAAATGTTTGCATTACTGTTTTTCAGTGTATTAATGATAGAACCAACAGCCGAAAAACTAAATGTTGACTTTGTTTCATCGAAGTTTCCAGATGGGATGTTAAATCTCTGCACTTCATCACGTAATAATAGCAAATTACTTAATGTAGACAATTTGATATCTAATGTATTCGAATCATCTTTATACAGCCCATATGCTTTTCTCAAAGAGCTAAGACAATTAGTAATGACATAATGTGATAGATCTACAAATAAGTTTGGGTTGATAAAAATGTCAAAGACTTTAGTCAACAAAGCCATTGATTTGATTAAAGGTGTATAATACCTTGTTAATAACATATCATTAGAACACAATGTATGGTCAAAGCCATCTTGAACTAAACGTGAGCTTAAGTTTAATAAGTAGTCATTCAAAATCAAATCATTCTCTAAATCAATATTTTTCCAATCTACAGAGGTTACCATCAAATCGTTCAAAGTTGGTTGATATTTAACTAGTGTATCATTGACAAACAATCTAATTGCTTTATGTAGTTGATCTTGTAATTTTTGAGTAATTGGTTCAAAAATTTTATTATAATAAATTTCGTTGAATTGTCTCATATATTCATCAGAATTTTCTTCAAATTCGTAAAATGGTTTAAATAGTGTGATGACTTCGCACAAATTAGAAATATTATCTTGTATTAGTATAATACTAGTTGTAGTGTCATATAATGGTTCGCATAGTTTTAAAAACCATTTATTGATGGCATTTTTAACAGCAACATTTGAACTATCAACTGGGAAAAATTTGCAAAATAATTGGTATTCGTTGACACATAATTGTTGGAAATAGGTTTTCATAGATTGAATAAATTCCACAAAACCAATTTTTTTTTCACTGGCCAAAATCTCATCTAGTTGTAACCACACACCAGGCATAATTAATCTATTTCTATACAAAAAATATGTGTAAAAACAATCATTTAAAATAGACTTTAATTCTTCATGATATTTCTCAAATTTTTTATTGTAACAACGATCGATAATTTCACAAACTTGATCTAAATATAATTCAGAAACATTTGAAAACTTGTTATAGATTAGAGCATCTCTAGTACTTATATTTTTCAGCATCGTATCCTTTTGAGTAATTTCATTAAAAATGTTTTTGATTGTGTTGTTGTTAAAATGTGAAATTAGCATCATTGCCCTAATTAAACATTGTTTAAATTTAATTCTATAACTTTCTGCATCTAATAGATTTGAATTTTCGCTTAGAAAAATTAAGGATTCATCAATGGTATTTAATAACTTTTTAAATGAATCTTTTTTCACGATTGCCGGAGAATTAGCATGATTTAGACGACGCATGACTACATCTAACGAATCAAAATGGTTTAAGTAATATGGTATTAACTTTGATTTATTTGTTAATTGTTTATGTTTCTGGAAAAGTGTATCGGTTTCGTTAATAAACTTAATCGAATTTTCTGAAATTTTGTCATATTTTCGTAATGATTCATTAAAATCCTGTGTCAACAATTTTGATTTATTTAAAATTTCCTTATAATCATTTAAATTATCGTTTAGTTCATCTAAATAGTCTTGATATACTACATATGGAACATCAGTATTTGTTGTTGAAGATTCAACTGATTCTTGTCTTCCACCTTCATCGACAGTTGAAGTTTCTTCTTCGAAATTTTTCTTGGAAGATTTGCCCAGAGCAATGGAAAGTTTCTCTAATCTATTAATTAAATATGTGTCATCTAAAATGTCATTAACTGCTGTATTATTCTTAGTAATTGTTGATTCTGATGCAATATCGTGTACCAAAGAATCACCTCTACTTCTTCCCATTGCGTGGTGTGCAAAATTGTTTATTATAAGTTTCAGTTGCAATTATTTTTTATTTTTCAAATTACGTGTAAACAATGAGAATTCTAATGAATGTTTAATGGGGATGATGGAGAATTTGATGTGTTTGACAGTAGATTCAAAGCAAAATACTGGAACATTGGCTATCTTAGAAATCTACAAATAATTATAGGGAATGACTTTTTGCTTTCTGAGAGAAGTTTTGTGCTATTTACCATAAAAGTATAAACAATGGTGGTTAAACCTCTTTCTTGATAGCGCCACATCTAGTTAATAAAGTTGCTTTTGTAAGGTTTTCTCAGTTGTATAAAGCAAAACCATCAAGGTATCCGGTTTTTGATCATGAAATTACAAAAACAAGTCAATATTGCCAGTATTGTTTTCTCCAAGATCAAATTACGTTTTGCAAACAGTTACAAGAAAAAAAAAGTTTCATTGAAGACATATAAATCATGTATAGATATGACGTCCACACATTCAAGTTGCTATCAAGACTGCAGTCCTCGCCAACAATAAACGTTTCCAACACTCTTATGATTCAATGTGTTCCCTTCACCACGTAAAATCGAATTGGCATTTTTCAATTTTTCAATGATTTTTTTTTCGACTAAAAATTTTCAATTTTAAATAACCATCGATGAGCACTTCAATTCAACCACTGAAAAAAATAAAATTATCCACTATGGTCAAACAAATTTGTACACATTCAGGTTCATTCCATGCAGATGAAACACTTGCTGTCTATATGTTAAGATTGTTACCTGAATATAAAGATGCCACCGTCGTGAGATCACGTAAACCTGAAGATTGGGATGCAAGTGACATTGTTGTTGACGTTTCAGCTCAATATGATGGTGTCAAATTTTTTGACCATCATCAACGTGAATTTCAAGAAACTTTTTCTAGTGAATATAAGACTAAATTGTCAAGTGCTGGTCTTGTTTATAAGCATTTTGGTAAAGATATTATTAATGCTATTATCAAAGGTAAGACTGAATTAAATGAAGCTGATTCTGAAACTTTATATCAAAGAGTCTACAAACAGTTTATTGAAGCCCTTGATGCTAATGATAACGGTATTAGTAAATATGATTTGCCAGATGATCAACAACCAAAATTTAACGATAGTTCAATTTCACTTCCAGGTATGATTTCCAAATTTAACCCTTCTTGGAATTCTGATGACACAAGTGATAAAGCATTTGATGCTCAATTTGTTTTGGCTTCTGAATTCATTGGTACTCAATTTGTTAAACTAGTACAAGGTTATGCCTTTTCATGGTTACCAGCTAAGACTTTAGTTTCTGATGCCATTAAGAACAGATTTGAAGTGGATCCATCAGGTAAAATAATGTCTTTGAAACAATTTTGTCCATGGAAGGAACATTTATATGCTGTAGAAGAAGAATTAAACTTAGTAGGTTCAATTGAATTTGTAATTTTTGAAGATTCAACTGGTTCTTGTAGAGTGTCCACGGTGCCAATTTCATCTACTTCATTTAAATTTAGAAGAGGTTTACCTGAACCATTAAGAGGTTTAAGAGATGATGAATTAAGTGAAAAATCTGGTGTCCCGGATTGTATTTTTATTCATGCAGCTGGTTTTATTGGTGGCGCTAAAACAAAAGAATCTGCTTTAAAGTTAGCTCAATTGTCTCTAAAAGATTAAATGCTATTAAGAAAACAAAACAAAGCCAAAAGAAAGAAAATACAGAGGGGACAAAGCTAGAAGTTTATATATGATTTGATATCACATTTACCGTTCAATATTTATTTACTTGTGTTTTATTACAAGGCCACATATAACGTAGTATAATATTTAATCAATTCATTTAATCAAATAATTTATTTATTCAACCTGCATTATTTGTTTTACCATTTTTTCAAACCTTATCTTTCCTAATTAAGACCAAAACGGAAATCTAATACTTGTTTTCATAATGACGTTCAATATGCATTTCATAACGACTAGTCTTCAAAGGATTGAAAATAAGAGTTCAAAAGTCATTTGGCTATTTGTCTACTAAAAAGATTATCCTTCACAAGACTAAATAATTCAAACGCAATTTGTATTTTACATAATGTAATGTACAAATTAATATAACATACATTTCAATAAAACATATAAATTAATATATAATTTTTTTATCACTTTAATCCACAAACATGTAAATCCCCTTAGTAACATTCGATCAAAACTGACTTTCGAAAAAAAAATTGTTCAAATCATTTAAAAAACAATTCGAAGCACAACAACAAACCAAATACGCGTTTCTTTGGTAGTTATATATACAACGACTACTAGTTTAAAAGCAACTATTTATTGCTGGGTTAGCTATTTATAGCCAACGGTGGAATTTTGGTTTTCGTTTTTTGTTTCAAATTAAAAAACATTTGAAAAAAAAATAATAGATCAGAACTGGTGACATACGATAAAATTCAGCTTTGTTGTTTAGGTAACAAATTGATCAATAATTATCAACTGTTAGGTAAATATAATTTACAAATTTTCGTAGTTTCATTATTTGTACCTGTTTTAACTTCTGGATCAATTTTTTTTAATCTGATTTAAAATGAAAGGATTTTTGTGGTCCAGAAAATCATCCTCAAGTAATAAGAGTGATAAAGAATTAAATAACAGTAAGAAGTATTCTACAAAAACCCAAATTAATTCATCAGCATCATCTACATCCATTGCATCTTTTTCACAATACATTCCTGGACGTAGTAGTATCAGTACCAATGCTGTCAATCCAAATTCTAATAATAATAACAACACCATGATTTATGCAAATGGGAATAGCAAACCAAGTAGGGCTGTGTCGTCATCACATGCTACTCAAAGCATTCATAAAAAATCATCCTCTATGACAGTCAATGAATCAGCACCAACTTCAAGTCGAAAAAATTCTAACATTTCAAGAGAATCCTATTTAAAGAATAACATAAGCCAACCTATAGTATCAATGTTCAGAGATAATAGTGTATCTAGTAATGATAACAATGGCAACAATAACATTGTAACTCATAATTTAAACCATTCAATGAATGATCTTGGTGGTAGATCAACATATAGTGCAACCTCAAATGACAACTCTTTGAAAAATGAAGACGTTAGATCAATTTTTTCAGATGAAATTAATGATAACTACAGTAATAAAAATAATAATATCATTTTAAAGAAACGTGAGAGTAGTAATATTTCTAACATTTTACAAGATACAAATTCTGAACCAGGCAAGACATTTATCTTAGATAGTTCGACAGATTACGATTCGACGATCTTTAGAACTGGCTGGTTAAATAAATCACATGGACAGATAGTTATCTCTACACATACAAATAGTAATGGCAATATCAACAATGATAGTGATAGATCAAATTTAATTTTATCCCCAAGGGAAAGAAGTTCAAAAAGAGATAGCAGAATTTTTAGTGGTTCTTCAGAATTTTTAGATTCTGATGAAAATTTAAATAAAATAAACAATAATGATAGTAGTGAAACTCTTGATAATAATCAACAAATTTTGGTACCAGATTACAAGACATATAGAGCCCAATTGAAAGGTTCATTATTTTTACTTTACAAAAATAATTTAACTAACGACTTTAAATCTTTTGATCCAAATTTGTCAAATACAAGTATAGACAGTTCAAATCAAAGTCCTAGCCAATTGTCACCTAACAATAAAAGAGCAACTATTGCTGGATCATTAAACACAGTGAAGAACAGTTCTTCTCACCCGTACAAGAATAACTTTAATGGACCTACAAACAAACACAACAGCTCAGAAAATAGTGTAAAATTAAAATATTTGAGTGTAGATTTTCCTCATCCTGATTTATCACAAGATTCTGAAAGTGGCAAGGTTTTGAACGGTACCGTAGAAAGTTTATGTCATACAATTTTATTTTTCAAAAATGATGATACCGTTGGAAGTCGTCATTCATCTGTTAACATTTCAAATTTATTACTTATGTTACCATTAATAGACAGCTTTATGAAATTTTTGTGTGTATTTAATCAATTTGGTTTGACATTTACAAGACATTCTTCAAAATTAACCAGTTACGCATCACAATTTTGCCACATTACAAAAGAAACTGACACATTATTAACTGAAAGACTAGCATTAATTGTAACTACTATATTAGATGTTTTTCCTGGGTTTTTATTGAATGACAACATTTTTCAAGGCACTGTAACGTTATTAGACACAATTTCACTACATAATGATGAAATTTCAAACGATTTAAAAATTTTAGTCGCTCAAAAGCATAATAGGTTGAATAAATTAACTTTTTTTATTCGCCCCAACTCTGCTGATAAAAACGGTGAATTGCTGAGCTACAATAAAAACATTATGGATAAATATACCAATGTAGATAGTTTTTTAAATTTGGATATTAAAGAATTTGCAAATGAAGTTCATGATATAAATATGAGATTTGATAAAATATGGGCTCCAAGGTTTGACTATTCCTTATTATACTACTCGAAAAACGTTGATTCTAACATAACGGCATTGAACCCATTAGTATTTAATAATTCAGATAACGTTCACTTCTTAGGAAGATTAATGATATCCCATTTGTTTCCTAACAATCCAGCCCACAATAACACTAATGCACAGTCATATCATAAATCAAGAGCGAAAATTTTGGTTAAATGGGTGCAGATTGGGTGCAGGTTAGAGCATTTGGGTGATATGGTACTTTGGTTAACCATTGCCACAATTATCTGTTCAATTCCAATTTTAAGATTACATCGTTCTTGGCAGTATGTCCCAGAATCAATATTAAAGATTATATTTAAGGATTGGGTTCCTACTGTGATACAGTTAGATAGACGTCAAATGTCTTCAAAATCGACAAGCAGTGTATTTATTTTGGCTCCACCTAATCTCAACGATCCCTTTATTCGTAAAAATGTTATTTCCTATTTTGGGGATTTGATTGTAATGACAGATGACTTACCTGAACAATCTACTTTAAAATATATCGAGAAGAAAATGACACGGACAAAAAATGCCTTTTACAAATGGCAACAAAGGTTGGCAGCGATAAATTTTCAGGATAACGAACATTCTTCACATGATGAAAATGATTTAGATGATACTTTTGATCCAAGGAATAATGGATTGTATCATTTTTGGAAATATCACATTTCACAGCCAAAATTGAATATAGAGGCTATAATGAAATTAAGTTTAGCATTTGAACCACCATTGATTGATCAAAATTCTTTTTCACATATTGGCTCACATAGAAGTGCACTACTAACAGGAAGCTACTTGCCAATTTTATTTAATGATCTTTTATCTAATTATTCTTTATTCACTAGAGGTTGTCTTGTTGGCGCAGCCGGGTCATTGGTAAGTAATAATCATACTAAAATGGCTCCACCAAGATCATCAGCACGATTATCTAAAGCAATAGTAATAAGCGATCCTATTCAACAGATGGCTTTACCTGTTTTGGACTTTGAGTCCAATCCAATGACTGGTATTGAAGATATTGATGGTCCCATAATGAGAGAATTGAAATTAATTTCAAATAACAAGCAATTATTAATGAAGTCGATTCGTGATGTTTTTAATATCAATATGGAATTTTTTAATATATCAGACGATTTAATTTTCAAGTCAGTTATTGATAACGAACGTTCACGTCCAGCAAGTGTCGTTCTTGAATCTCCTACTAAGATGGCGGAAAAAACTAAAAATGGCTCAGACAATCATGATTCCTTGGATATTTCAGGCCGTTTAAGTAGAACAATTGAAAGCATGGACTTTTTCAGCGATATTAACAATGGATCGGATCCATTACAAGAAACTATTATAGACGTTGTTGTAAAATCTGCTTCTTTGGAAAGACTACTTGATCTAATTGTTCTTACCGTTAGCATCTTTTCAAAATTGATCAACACAAAGGACTTAGGAAACTTTTACAACAAAATGTCAAAGAGAAGAAGTGCAACACCATCTGAAGATACAGTGGGGCTCCTGGATTTTGCTTTTGTAAAGCTTTCAATGAATAATGATCTGTTTACGGAAACCTTTTTTAACACATACAAGAGCTTTAGCACAACAATAGCGGTTTTACAAAATTTAGCTAAACGATTTATTGGTGCAAAAAGCTGTGCCTACAGTATTGAGCAAATGTTAAACCCAGAGCTAAAAGTTGAGACAATGAATGACACCGTACCGTTTGCGGTTTGGGATTCAAAGATATCAAATGATGTTGAAGTAAATAGAAATTTCATACTTAAAATCCAAATTGGTACTACTGAAGCCATTTTACATTTAGTTTCTAATCATTTTGAAGATTTTACTGACAATTTCAGGTGCCATACGATGATGTTAGATCTTTTAAAGATTATGGAACAAGAGATATCAACTGAATGGCCCGCAAGAATTGAAGCGACTAAGAATGAATGTCCAAATGAAGACGTCAAGGAAACTGAAATGTTACTATTAATTCTAGGAGAAGTTTTTGAAAACATTAAATCAAATTATCAGAGACAGCTTTATAGGCCAGTTGGAATTACCAAAATGAAGAAAAGAATAGTCGAACATGTTGAGTCATATGAAAATATATCTTTTGATGATTTTATGACAAGGTTACATGATGAAAAGTCTGACTCTGGGCTCCTGACCGAATTCAAAACCTTAAGGTTTTATCAGTATGCCAATTTGTTAGAATGGATTTCTAAGTTAGATAAGCTAATTTCAGGTTGTTTCAAACTAGTTTCCAAAAAAGAATGGATTGTTCTTTATGAACTCGTAGAATTATCATCTAAAAAAGCACTGACCTCTTTTTTCCAATATACACTTCACGACTCTTCTAAAAATATTATCAATTCTGGTTCTTTTCAATTGAAAGATTTACAAATATCGAATATATTTACTTGGTTAACAACATTACAGACTGACTCATATGGTGAGAAGTTATTTGACAAAATTCCACATTCTATTCAACTGTTACTCAAGCTGCACGACAGTCTGACTAAATTCTTCACTTCTCAAATTATTGATACTGAAAGATCGTTTAATGAACGAGTTGACACCTATGCTGTGATTTTACAGATGTTGAATTATGTTCGTTGGAAAACTTCTTCATTAGATTTATTTGATAGGGACACAGAAGGTGATATCAGTCCACATGTTCCATCATTTATCGAAACCGCTTTATGTAATTCCATCGTCTGCCCAGAATCAAGATGTAACGAGCTAGCATGGTTTACTGCTTCTGACAAACTTATCGAGAGTGGAAATAAATCACAAATCAAATCAGTCGATGACATCATTGCAAATATAGATCCAATTCATATTAGAGGCTTTTTGGAAATTGATAATGTTTATATGACCAGTACAAGAGCACTATGCCCTTGTCCAGGTTGGTTTATCTCAAGGTTATTAGATATTTCTCAATTTGTTCCAGCCATGGATACTTCAAACACTAAGCTAATAAATTTTGATAAAAGAAGATTTGTTAATAATATAATTTCTAATGTTATTGAAATGGTTCCTCCTACTCAAAAGTCAAACGCCGACACCCTGAATTCTAAATGGGGTGATATTTTGTTTGTTAATATTGAAAATGTTACATTTAGTTACTCACAACATGTTAAGGCTATTGCATCAGAAGATGGTAAGACAAGAAAATTTCAAGAAACAGGTTTATTTAACCAGTTGTTGAGCAATGAAGTTGATAAAATTAGAAGAGAAGAAAAGAAATATGATTTATTGAAAATTCAAGAATTAGAAAACAAGAGATCCAAACAAGTTTATACTTCTTCAAGAAATGACCGTGGTTTACAAAGCACAATGCGCGCCTCTCATTCCGGCCTAGCTAGCATATCATCGCACAATCTAAGCGACTTCGGTAGCTCTAACAGAAACAAAAGAAATTCAGTTGCTCCACTCCCTAGTAGAGGTGCTACTATCAATAATACCAATCCTAGTGCTAGCGGAAGTGTCAGTAAAAAGATCGGAGGGTTTTTTAGAAGACCTTTTTCCATTGCAAATTTCAATACTTCAACTCCTCAACACTCTAGTAATTCTAGTCAACAAGATCATCTGAATAGAAAATCAATCCAGCCAGAACTGCTACCAGAGATCAAAAATGATGAAATTTCAGACTCCAAACCTGTGCTTACAATAAAGACTTTTGAAATTAAAAATGTTATGGAAATTATTAATCATAGAAACAATACAGGCTATATCTATACATTTAAAGTGATTATGCAGGATGGGAGTGAACATATGATCCAAGCGAAAAACTCAGTAGATTTACATGAATGGATAAGAATGATTAAAACTTCTAAAAGGTACTCTTTCCGTTCCAAAAAGTTTAAAGGCAAAACTCACAATAAAGTATTTGGCGTTCCTTTGGAAAGTATATGCGAAAGAGAAAGTACTTTAATACCGACAATTGTTATCAAGTTATTAGAAGAAATTGAACTTCGTGGTTTAGATGAAGTTGGTTTGTATAGAATTCCAGGTTCAGTGGGTAGCATAAACTTATTGAAGAAAGCGTTCGACGAAGAAGGTGCCGTTAGTAATAATTTCTCCTTAGATGATGATAGATGGTTTGAAATTAATGCCATTGCTGGCTGTTTCAAAATGTACCTAAGAGAACTTCCAGAATCTTTATTTACTAACGAGCTGATAACTGATTTTACTAGATCAGTTCAAAAATTCAAATCTCATGAAATCGAATATGATGAATTTAAAGGTGAAATGATAGACAAATTGACACAATTACCAAGATGTAATTATGAAACGTTAAAAAGAATTGTACTACATTTGAACAAAGTACACAGACACGTGGATAATAATAGAATGGATGCATCTAACTTGGCCATTGTGTTTTCGATGAGTTTTATTGATCAAGAAAATCTAGCAAATAGTATGGGCCCTGTTTTAGGAGCTGTTCAAACAATTTTACAATTATTTATTAAAGATCCAATGGATTTTTTTCATTCAGAATAGATATATATCCTTATTATAATTATTATATAATACAAGTTTTTATAAAAAATGTATTTACATGTTGGTATTTTATTTTCTGTTCTTGTTGAACTCTGATCTATTAACAATTTTTATTTTACTGTTAAGCTTTTTCTCTTTGATTTTTTCAAACATTTCTTTTTCTCTATCATGCATTTCTGATTTATTGATCGCATCTTCTTTAGCATTTCTTAAAGTATCTTTAAATGAGGCTATAATGCCTTTATCGTTACCAGGAGTATCATGATGAACCATTTCGGTGATGTTCAAAATTTTTCTAATCCGATTATTTCTCAGCAACATTGTTTGAATCACAGACAGTAATGCATTGAAAGAAAAATATAAGACTACGGCACTAGATAACTTCATTGTAGCTGGAATTGAGATTAAGGGTAATATTTTCATAAAACTTTTTGTTGTATTATTATTTTGTTGTAAACCAACATCGCCACCTAATTTGGCAAAAGCCATAAGTGTTGCAGCTGTAATGCATTGTAAACCTAAATATGGATCTGCTTGAGTTAGGTCCATAAACCAACCCAAACCCTGAGTACTAAATCCATCTACAGGGTAATTTGCCATGCTTCTTATAGCGTTGAAAAATCCGATTGCTATAGGTAATTGAAGCGTTGGAGCTAATAACCATCTATACTTAATCCCATTGTCAATCATTAATTGACGTCTCTCAAGTGCCAAAGTTTGTCTTTCTACAATGGTTTTACCTGCACGTAATTTTTTATCAAGCTTCATTATTTGTGGACTAATTTTAGAGTTACGTGCAGCGGCATCAGTAGATTTAACATATATTGGAAATAATACTATACGTATAAATAAAGTTACTGCACATATAGACCCCCACCAAGGAAGACCAGTATAAACATGAGCCATTTCTAATAAATGTTGAATAACACCAGATGGCCAGAACCAACTTTGTGCTAGCCCAATTTCATTCAAATATCCAATATGGTTAGATAATTCGCCCACCACTGAAGGATCTGTAAGAATCGAAGATGCAGAGTCTGTCATAACCTCTTGTATATTGCTTGGATCGATATTAGAGCTTGCATTAATGCTATTAACATCGTTGAATTCGTTCATGGAAGGCAATTGTGATCTAATCTCCGTGACAGTGTCAGTAGACTTGAATCTTCTACCATTTTGTAATATCAACAATTTCATACATCTACTTGTATTTGATGTTGTAGTTATTCTAAAGGTTGCCTTAGAAATTAGAGATCTAAACATTTATCTTATATTTTTTAGTAAAGCTCAAATTATTCTTAAATTATGATTTCAAATTTTGATTTTCAAGAACCGAATTTGAATTTAAAATTCAAAGCATCTCGAGCCGATCCCTAATTTTTTCTTAGTGCTTGATGATTACCAATCAAATACGAAAGCAGTTATATTTGAACTGCCTAAACCACAATTTCAAAGATGTTTTCAAGACAGTGAAAAAACTACCTCCAATGGAAATCGATAAAAATGTCTTAGAATTATGGTTAAGGGAAAGCTGTTTAGCGAAGGACGCATTTTCTGTTCAGTATATTTGGTACAGGTATATGATGAGACAACAAATAAATATGTATATCAAACCATCAATGTTATATAAAATGTCACAGCTTGGTATAGAGAATAACCAAAAATTTATTTCAGGTCATATTTATGAGTACTTTAACAAATACTATTCCAATGATACCAAGTTTAAAAATTGGCAATTAAAATTACTAATTTTGAAATTAGATAGTCAAATGAAATTTTCACAGCTACCTTTTATTATTAAATGGAAATTAGTTTATCGAGATTTGAGAAATGTCAAATTTCAAGATCAAACTCTTCACATTACAGATTTCCCGAATTTAGTAAAATCATATGACAAAACTGTAAACATCGACGTATTCTTAAGACATTCCACACAAGGTAACGTTAATTATAAGAAAAATCAATCATTGAAAATTTTATTTTTAAATTGTATATTATTGCAAGAAAGCGTATCACCAAGCAAAAAAATGTTTATATTCGAACAAATACTCAAAAAAAATCCAAAGGTACAATATGACGATTCGATAAAAATTTTGAAAGAATTGTTTAATAATGATCCGCACCGACTTGATCAATTGGAAAAATTGATTAGTCTCAGTAGTATAAATTCAGGCTAAGGCCCCCCCCCCCCCCCCCCAAA
>PPOC02000477.1:95280-112817 GCA_003709265.2 Grigorovia yakushimaensis | reverse complement strand
ACTAAAACAATGATTAAAAAAGTCATTGTTTACTTAATGCAACTAATGAAGCCAAATAAGGGGAGTAAATTAAAGTAAATCAGGAAAAGAAACTTTCAGCAAAAAATTTATCTCTCTAAAATAGTTTTCGACATAGTTTGCTCCGATTTCTCGGACCAATTAAAATGTCATCAATCCCTTAAAATAACTTTGCTTTATTTTATTGGACGGAGCTTTGACAGGAATCGATGCCAATGACATGTCTCATATGTTTTAATTTGAATTGCGTTTTTCATTTTTTTCCACCTTCACATTCTAACTACCTCCAAAAAGAAACAGCTAGCGATTATTCATTCGTTTAAAATGATATTGCCTTCCATTTCTAAAACAATTGAAAACGGAAATTCAAAGCGAAAAAAAACACATGAGGTCACATGACTAAATTTGATAAAGTTTTATCGAGATTTTTTTTTCTGATTGTGGTATATTATGATAGTAAGATTGATAATGTATGAAGAAAAATAGATAATTGATTATTGATAACTGATAGTTGTCAATATCATTGGATTATATAAAAGACTGATCTTTTTTCTTTCTGAACCATAATAGTTAATAGTACTTAGTTTGAAAAAATTATAGAACAGGCATAATACACATTTCTAATTGAGTTTAGTGTTTACACCAGTCCCTAATTCTTCGATTTAAAGTTTTCTGCTTTCTAAATTCTTTTTCTCGTACCCTTATAGTTTATTTCATTAAACTTACAGTCAATTAACTTATCTTAACTCAATAATACTAAATATTAACAGTAAAGATGAGTATGGATCTTCCCTCCAGAATCAATTTTTTCAAAGGTCATCCAACTTTTAAATTATTGCCCAGAAATGAAATCATTAACGCAACTACTCAATTATTGTCACCAAATGAAAGATCATACGATGATCAAACTGAAAATAGACATCCATTAACTTATGGTTCAGATGAAGGTGCATATTGGGTTAGAGATGAAATTGCCAAATTTAATAATGACAAAATTTTCCAATTTGCCAAAGATTCCAAGTGTACAACTAAACCAGAATTTCTAAATTTAACTAGCGGTGCCTCCTATGGTATTTTAAGTGTTCTTTTGCAAAGTACTTTAGCACATACAAATTATACAAAACAAGCCTTTATCATCTCACCAACTTACTTTCTAATTAATGATTGTTTTATCGATGCCGGTTTTAGCGGTAAATTAACTGCAATTAATGAAAAAATTGAAGAAAATTCAATTGATTTTGAATACTTAGAATCTAGATTAAAATATTATGATTCATTGGATAACAATGTTGAAATTGACCCCAACTGTATAATAAACCCAATTAAACCGATTGATAAAAAAATTTATAAATTCGTATTATATTGTGTACCAACTTTTTCAAATCCAAGCGGTATGACATTTTCCATTGAAACAAAGACTAGATTAATTGAATTAGCAAGAAAATATGACATGTTAATCATTGCTGATGATGTTTATGATATTTTAAATTATGAAAAACCCTTGGATAAATTACCATTGACACCAAAGAGATTTGTTCATTTGGATAGAGAAACAAACAGTGATCCAAATAGTTATGGTAACACAATTTCCAATTCTACTTTTTCCAAGATAATTGCACCGGGATTAAGATTTGGTTATCAGGAGACTATCAACTCAAAATTTGCTTATCAATTATCTGAAGGTGGTGCTAATCAATCTGGTGGTACCCCATCCCAATTAAATTCAATGATTATTGGTACTTTATTACAAAATGGTGATGCTGAAAGAATTATTGCTAAATTGAGAGCCACTTATAAGGAACGTAGTGAGGCACTTTACCAGTCAATTGAAAAATGGTTACCCAAGGGTACTCGTTTTGAATTAATGAAAGGTGGTTATTTTACTTGGGTTACTTTGCCAGAAGGTTACAACTGTAAAGAAATCGAAGCTACATTGAAGGCAAGATACGAAGTTATCATGGCTAACGGTTCGGAATTTGAAGTCATTGGGGATGAAAAGGATTGGGGTAACCGTTCAGTAAGATTATCAATTAGTTTTTTGGAGAAAGATGTTATTGAAGAAGGTATCGAACTTTGGGGTAAAATATGTAAGGAGTATGCAGACGAGCACGATTTGCCCTTTTGAACCGTGCATAATTGTGAAAAGTACAGCGTATTTTTGATTTAGGATAAAATTGAACACAAACTCATATACCGATATAATTATAGTTAAAGTGTAAGTATAAGTGTACACACATATACACCTGCGCAAGAACGAGGTGGCCCTCAGCGTTGGGCATCACAAAATGCACATTGACGCTGGGATTGCCAAATTCTGCAAAGAGGCAAATTTCTTTTTGAAGGTGAAAATTTCGGGTAAACAAAATGAAAAATAATCAAAGTTAATTGATTTAGTAATAAGAAAGCAACCTTGACTCTTCGAAGTTGATTGGATGATCCCTGCAGAACACACTTATCTATCCGTTCATTTTATTTAAAGCTTTTGTTATTTTAATCTGGAATTCTTGACCTAAAGTTCTACAAGACAAAATGAGTGAAAATACAGAAGAATCATATTCTATGTACCCAAACACTAATTCTCCACCTCCACCTCCACATGCTAACATCAGATACCCAATTTATCAAAATCCCGTACCAATGTACGCCTACCCACAATCCCCATATATTTACACTGCTCAAACACCAAATTATCATTACAAAATGATGAACCAAAATCAAACAATTTCATATCAACCAACTTCAAATATTCCGCAACAGAATGGTGGTAAGAAAAAATGGAACAACAACAACAGTAATACTAATAATAACAATAGTAACATTAATGGTAATACTACAAATAGTAATACCACACCAAGTGGCATGAATCCAAAAACTTCTCAAAGTTATTACCCAAATCAAAATTATTATGCTAACGCTATGATGAATAGTTATAATACACAAAATTTGAATAATATACATAACAACAATATTAATAATATAAATACCAGTACTAATGTTACAAATACTATGAATGGTGTTCATAAATCGAATGCAGCTACAGCCTCATATGATCCATATAAATTTGATCCAAGTAAAGTTATTGTTCCTAAAAATATTGATTTAAGCAATGATTTACCAATTTTTTTCAATACTACTTTTGATGAATTTATTGGCACCAAGGAACATTTAAGACAAGCCGAAAAGGAAATTAAAAAAAAAATTGAACTTAAAGAAAAAGTTAAAGAAGTGGTTAAGGCTAAAAAGTTAGAAAAAGCTGAGTCAAATGAACTTGAATCTTTTAAATCTGAAAATTCAACTGTAACTTCATTAAAAAGTACTGAAAAGGAAAAGGAAAAGGAAAAGGAAAAGGAACCAATTGTGAAAAAAGAATTTACTCCACCAACTACTGCTTCCGTTACCTCTTCAACTACTACCGCCACAGTTGAAAGTTTGCCAGACAATAAAACTCCTGGTACCATAACTACTCCCGTCTCTATTATTACATCAAGTACAACCAAAGAACTTCCATCCTCTGATGAACATGATTCATCTGTTTCTTCTCAAAGCACCACTGATATATCCGCAACACCTTCAGTTACACGTCTAACACCAGTGAATAACACCCCAGCAGTAGTCAAATCTCCAGCTAGATCTTGGTCTTCTATTGCGTCTTCTGCTATCCCAAAGGGAAAACCCGTAATTGTTAGCAAACCAACAATTAGCAGTCGCTCTAATTTTAATAATGCTAGCCAGCAACAGCAACCACAACAACAGCAACCACCACAACAACAGTCGTTCAATCAACAACCTCAAAAGAAAAACAAAAAATATGTTCCACCAAACACTAAATATTCTGAACCATTAGGTGCCTTGGCATTAAGAATGTGTTTTGATCCTGATTATATTAACTACACCTTAAATAAACCAACTGATTCCAACAGTAAATTGCCTGTTACCTCCATTATCCCAAGAGGTATTGTTAATAATGCAAATATTTGTTTCATGAGTTCTGTCTTACAAGTTTTACTATACTGTAAACCATTTGTTGAGATTTTAAATGTTTTAAGTACAAGAAATGTCAACTCTCGTATTAGTGCCTCAACTAATAAATTAATTGATGCATGTTTTTCCATGTATAAGCAATTTGATCGTGAAACTTTTACTGTCGAAAAGAAAAGTAAGAGCAATGAGAACGCTAATGAACCAATTAACGTTGATAAATTAGAATATGCTTCATCCGCCGATGCAATTAATCCAGATGATTTTTACCGTACTCTATCTACCTTACCTAAATTTAAGGATTTACAATGGGGTCATCAAGAAGACGCTGAAGAATTTTTAACTCATTTATTAGATCAGTTGCATGAAGAATTGATTTCTTCAATTGACATTTTATCTGATAATGAAATTTTAAACATTTTACAAAGTATCAATGATGAGCAACTAAAGATTTTCTTCATTAGAAACTTAGGCCGTTACAAAAAAGCCGATT
This sequence comes from Grigorovia yakushimaensis, assembly GCA_003709265.2. Lineage (NCBI taxonomy): Eukaryota > Fungi > Ascomycota > Saccharomycetes > Saccharomycetales > Saccharomycetaceae > Grigorovia > Grigorovia yakushimaensis. The sequence continues at coordinate 108,328 of PPOC02000477.1, read as the reverse complement.
TTATCAAGAATGGTTCAACACAATTAAAGGATATGATGAACAAATACGGTGCCATCAATGATGATAATAATGAAAATGAAGGTTGGCATGAAGTTAGTTCAACGGGTAAGAAAGGTAAGAAACAAAAAGCGGCTGCTAAAAGAACCGTAGAAGTTATCCCATCTCCTATTTCAAATTTGTTTGGTGGTCAATTTAGATCTGTATTAGATATTCCAAACAATAAAGAATCTCAATCAATTACTTTAGATCCATTCCAAACAATTCAATTAGATATTTCAGATAAAGATGTTAATGATTTGGAAAGTGCATTCAAAAAATTTAGTGAATACGAATTATTGCCATTCAAATCATCAAATGGTAATGATGTTGAGGCTAAAAAGCAAACATTCATTGACAAATTACCACAGGTATTATTAATTCAATTGAAGAGATTCTCTTTCGTCAATAACACCGAAGAAGATAAAGTAATGGCAAATTATAATTCCTATAATGGTCGTATTGAAAAAATTAAAAAGAAAATTAATTATTCTCATGATTTAATAATCCCAGGTGAATCAGTATCATCTCATGATGTCAAATATAGTGAGGCTAACAGACATTATAAATTAACAGGTGTAATTTATCATCATGGTGTTAGCCCAGATGGTGGTCATTACACTGCCGACATTTACCATGGAGAACAAAACAAATGGTACAGAATTGATGATATAAATATTGAGGAATTAAAGTTTGATGAAGTTTTGAAGGGTAATGAAGATGGTTCAAGTACCAGAACTGCATATATATTAATGTATCAAAAAATTTAATAAAAAATAAGGTTTATATAACTTCAATAATTAATAAATGTACAATACTAGTAGTAAAATAACAAAGATAAAAAGTTGGATAACAATGGATATTACCATTATCATCTATTCAATTGTCTATTTCTCAAAAACGCTTTTCAGAATCCATTTACCAGAGCGTGGGCAAAATCTTGTAAATAAAACTGAAAAAACTTACAACTGCTTATTCACTGAAAACACCAAATTTTAATGTGAAAATCAAGGAAGAAAAATTTGAAACAAGTAACTGGTTTAAAGCGGTGTAATCTTCATTTTTCCACTATAAATATGAGGTATTTTTAGAAAAAAGTTCAGCCTATTTTTTTAGTGCAGAAGTAACTGATAAAACTAGTTTTCTTCTTTAGTATAAATAATTATCAAGCTAATTTCTCGTTCATTAGGTAAAAAGCTTATTAGGTAGAAAGGTCATTTATATTTCCATGTTTTTAAATTTTTATCAAAGATTTCATTGAAATTTTGTTTCTTGTAAAATTACAATCAAACGTATAATAATGAAAAATGAGTATATATTCATTTCAACTTCGAACTGTTAAAAGTTCATAGTAAATCGTGGCACATGAACTGTAAATTCTGTCTATTGAAACTTTTTAAACTAGTTCTTCTACATCTTTCTTTTTTTCGATTTTTCCACTTTTTCTGAAATTCCAGTTAGTATGTTATAATTGAAAGAATCCGTTAGTAAATGGTTTTCCAGTTATTATAATACGTTATTTATTCACTTTATAATAAGTTAAATATGATATTCTACCATTTATACATAATTGGTTGGAAATAGCTGATCTTTATTGCAATAAACATAATTGTTGAAAAATGGATAATTTTTAAATTTGGATGAAAGAACTACCTAAGGTCGTCATCCTTATTGATACTTTCTTAAAAATATTTTAAATCAAATAAGTGCAGTCAACGAGTATGTCTATTCATTTTAGAGCGTAGCTGAGAAAAAAATGTGTTTAGCATTAGTTGTTAACTAAAGCACTTAAAATAGTTGATAAACAAGCAATCAATAAAATAAAAAATACTTCCAATTGTAATTTTTGAAAGTATTTGGTATCATAACTGTTAAAAAACAGTTTACAGCTACTGACTTTGGTTTAGCTGTTTTTCTCACTGACTTAGAAAAAATTTTTAGTCATGAATAGATAAATTTGGGTCAATACTCTGTTCTTTTTTTTTTTTTAATGAATGAATCCATATTCGTTATACTCCAAGTATGATCAGATTTCCTTCTTAACATAATTAACCTTCAAGTATTGAAAATTTTGAAAAAAAGTAGCTCTGGCTTTGTTTGTTGTTTGATGCTAGATCTAGGAAAAATAGCTATGAATTTCTTTCTTCTTTAAATATCTCTACCTCGTTGATAAATAAGCATTTTTGGATGATTTTCCACGATAATTGAAAACCAGAGATTTAGCGAATAAAAATGGATAAGACACAAGTTAGTGAGAAAAAAGGTGCTCGGTATTTTATAAATTCGTAGACACAGATAAAAATTTCTAAACACATACTGAAAATTCCTGTTACGTAAAGAAAAACAATTGTAGCCCCCAAATCAATTGGTAGGAAGTGTTAGGTAATCTTGGTAGTCTCTATTTGATCTGGTTACAGAATAACAAAAATGGAATAAAAAAATTTATATGAAACAAAATTGTTTTGAGGTATAAAGCAAATGAAGTACAATCAACACTTTTTTTATGTCGTCAAATTTCAATTTATAAACCTGACAGTCTTTTAGTTCAAAGCTCATGTGATATATTAACAATTTGTTAACGATTATTAGTACAAATATATTCAAAATTTTCGGAAAACAGTTCTGAGAAATTTCTTACGAGGATTAGTTAGATTGGTTTCATATTATTGACCTTACTTTCGTAATTGATAGATTTTAAATGTGTTAGTTAACTAGTTGAATATAAATCATATCATTCTAAATAGCGGTATTTTTCTAAACATCCTTACTAAATTGAAGTATGTTATAGAAATTTTATTTGTATCAAATTCATGAGACACAGAACAAATTTATATATTCAACAAAGCCGAACATTTTTTTAAAGTTGAAAGTTTTCTGATGTCACTAGACTATGATATACAATCAATTTACCAAAATTTAGCAAATAATATGTTAACTCATTTAGTTTTAAGATTCTAGATAATTAGTGCACGACGAAATCCAAAACAGTAATTACTTATTAACTTCAAATAATAAAAAAATCAATTCTGCTGATTTTTGAGCACATAGCAATCAATGATCGGTTAAATTTACTCATAATCAAAGATTAAACTTTTTGTACATGCATCGAACGTGCCTCATTTAACAATTCTTTGAAAGATGGTAAAACTATTTTAGCAAACTAAATTTTGCAGTTAAATTCAATGCCAAATGTATCCCATTTACTAATGATCAGTAAGCGCTGTGATTACCATTCAGTAAAATGAAATATTGATTTAAAGAGTTATCGATTATATGTTTTCACACTGACGTGGATTTTTTTTTCGAGTGATTTTGTTTTTGATAGTTCAATTGGACTATCGAGTTTATCTACCTGTAAGGAAAAAACCGATTAATATTGCTCGATTTTGATATCATACTTAAATTAAAATTTCTTGATTCTGGTCAGCTAACCAAAATTACTCAGTATCATCGCTTAAGGAAAATAAAAACACAAGTTGAAAATCGAAATAGAGATTTTGAAAATGTCTCTGACTGGGGAATTAATCAACTATGACTGATGACTTTACGTTATGTTTGAAAAGTCATCTGACAGTTGTTCTGTTCAAAATATATTCATATCTAGCGGCATATTTATTGTAGTTGGGTAGTACATTGGTCAATAGATTAAGTTTATAAAGTAATGTTTTTTTTTCTATTTTCAATCTTGACAATAATTACTTTTCGATTTACAGCTTTATCAGTTGAAAAGTCTGAATAATTTTTTCAAACTTAAAGGGATAAAAGATCTGAAAAGAGTAATTGAAAAACAGTTTCCTAAAATCAATCATTGTCGTTATATCATTTGCTATAAAAAACTAAGCCCAAAGTAAACCACACTTTTATTAGGGACATGAAAGATGTTAAACCTAAGAAGCATTAAATTTATTTTTGAACCGAAGAAAACTAAAAATTTGAGTCCAAACAATAATGAGATCAGCAAAAGTATTAGCAGCACAGGAACAAAAAGTTATTTTTTTCCCATTCATTCCGATAAAAAAGAATTATGTTTGTTTCAAAATATTCAATTAGTTTTCAAAATAAAGATCTGAAACATTTGAGACCCTCTGGCTGAAACAATGCTGCTGAATGAAGTTTTTCAAAAATATCCCACATATGGAGAATTTATTGTTTTAAAATTTAAGGTTTGCAGAGAAATTACTAATAACCCAATTATAATTATGAGAAGAGGAAAAGACAATTACTATTTCTTGCCTTCAGGAAAATAAACAATTGAAAAACATCACATAAAAAGTTTGAAGACTGAATAGTTTAAACATTTGCGTTATTTAATTTGATACTAGACAGTTTTCCTTAATTTGTTTATTAAATTTATAGTTATAAAAAATTGAGATCGCGAGCTTAAGTGACTCAGAATGTAACAAAAGTATAAATGTTCTCATACGATTAATTTGGTGAAGTTTTTTGTTATTATTATTATTATTATTATTATTATTATTATTATTATTATTATTATTAAGATAAAAACTATAGCATACGTTAGAAATGAAACAAAAAAAGCCAGTAAATAGCAAATGTATTTCTCGAAGAGCAATAGACAAAAACTGTTGTGAAGTTAGTTATTTTCAATTTGAAAAAGTTAACGACAGATAATAAAATGACCCTCGCATATACTTGGGGCTTAATTTGAACCACACAAAGTAATTATTTTAGTAGAAAAATTTTCTAATGCAATTTTAAATTGGCCAAACGGGGTTTTTAAGATTATTGAAAAAAAAAAAATGAAAATAAACTTCTTCTATGCAAATTTTACCGTCAAGGCAAACAAGATAACGTTAATTGCGAAATTTTAATTGTCAATGACTATTTCTGGTGTTTAACTTTTTCAGTTTTAACTCAAACGATTTTACTATAAGTAAAACAGTGAGAGTCCGATTTGCCTCCAAATTTTTACCATCTGTTTTAAAATAAAAGCTTTTGTACGCATATTTTTTCGGCAAACGTTATACTTCGTACAAAATCAGTGACATCACTAATTTATTTCTGCAGAAACCACAAAAGTTTGATAGAAAGTAAAAAATTCAGAGAAAAATTCGTACAAGAGTTTTAAACTTTGAAAAAGCTTTTTTCGTTTTTCTGTTTTGTCCCACTCTACTTTATTGTTTCGCCAATTAAACTGTCTATCAAAATGCTGTAGACACAAACTGCCCAATCCATTTTGCAAATGTATCAAAAACAGATACCGATTATTTAATTGAGCGATTTAAGCACACCAACCGTTTCAGTAGTACATTAATTAATCGGCGTAGTTTTATTAATTAGGTCTTTGTAAGCAAATGAACCCAAACAATACAATCATAGTTGATTTTTTAAGTACTTTTAAACTTTGATAATTTAAAACTATATTCATTCTGGCCGGTAATTGTATGGTATTGTTTTGTGTGGTGTTGACATTCTCAGGATGTTTTTGTTGTTCTTTTTTTAGCTACACACCAACCACAAATCAGCTTTGTTGTTCGTTCATTGCTGTAATTGTTTTTCTGTTTTCGTCAACCTATAAAAAAAAATATTTTCCTAATTAACTGCAAAATCGGTATTTTTCTTGATAATCCAATAAAAAGTTGAACTTTAATGAGTGTGTTTGTAACCTTTCTTACCAGATAACTGATCGCTCTGGATGTTTACATCAACATTCGAAGATCATTCAAAGATAAATTTTACAAAAGAAAAAAACTAAATGCATTTAAGTTCTGGAAAAGTTTAAAACACGAACAAGAAGGAAAATAAAGTGCCATTTTAAAACAACAACCAATTTTGTAACAGTAAACACCTATAATAAAAAAACAAAGTAAAAGAGTTTTAGCCCAATGATGTTGAAACTCTCGACATGTTTGCCAAAATTGAAAGATTATAAGAGTACAAAATTTTATACATTTGTACTTCCTTATTTTATTCAATCCATCTTTTATGTTCCTATTGACTTAAATGATTGAAGTAAAACAAATCTACGCTGCAATTGAGTTGTAACAATTGTACTCAATGGCTCTTGTTTTGAAATAACAAATAGAGTAATTAGTTATTGAAAAGTCTTAGTACTACTTAATTTTTTTTACAAAAACCTCATCAAAATATATATAAAAACATATCGTTATTATTTTTTTTAAATTATTTCATGATTAAAAGAAATAATAGTTTATTTGTTTTACTCTCAGCCTTCTGAAATCGATAACTACAACGAAATTATAGTTCCTAATTCCTCAGATAGCCAACCATATCAAGTGATTGAGTTTGCTATAATAAAAAAAAACTTTGGAAATTCTTAATTTAATAAGAGGGAAAAAAAGAGAATATAGATATATAATAGAAATATAGTTACTAAAGTGAGGAATTAGTATTTAATTGAGAAAATCTAATTTATATAATGAATATTCAAACATTATTAGATGTGAACGACAATGACATTAACTTTTCCACGAAGACTAAAAATGAGGGCTTTATATATAACGTTACTAACTATAATTCAGGAAAGTTCTCTTATCCCATCGATTTGAGCTCAATTCATCTGACACCTGATCCAATGGATGATTACCAACGATTGTACTTTGCAACACTGGTAAATAATGAGCAATTGAAAATTAACATAGAAAACACCATTTATAAATCTGCTTTAGCTAAAGAACAATCTAATACGCCATATCTAACGAAGAAAAATTTTGATCCACCGAAAAAAAAAGGAAATGGTAATATTTTGAATTGCTTAGAGTTTACTTTACCCAACTTCATAGCCACAGATAACGTTAAAACGGATATACTTAATTTAAATTCAAGATGGAAGACTAAGTTTGCAATTGATTCAACAACCAATCGAATCTTGAAAGCCAAAATAACTAATGATAACATTATATCAAAACCCTTCAAAACAAGCAATAACACGATAGATAATCTTGAACATAGTAGTAGTAGTAGTAGTAGTTACTCAATAGTTCCAAATAGTTTAATGAAAGATAGGAACACAATTTTAACTGTAACACAAAATAAACAACATGAATTAAGAACAGTTTATAGACAACAATTAGATGATAAGCATTTTATAAACAATAACAATGGTGTAATATGGTCTAATGAGAACCGTTATCTTTTCTTAACTGGGATTTGGAGATTGTATCAAGATGTTATGGTTGCCTTGATTTCAATGAAAAGATTTTCCGATGATAAAGGTAATTCTTCGAAGAAGAAATGTATTGATGAATTTAACTACGTATTGAACAATTTAATTGCCAACAACGATGAGGAAATCACTGTGAAAAATATAGACGAGCACATTAAAAAACCACAAAAGTATAAGGAACTATATTGGCATAATATACCAAAACATTACAGGAATGAAATCCTGCAATACTATAAAAATTATTTGCTAATGGAAGAACATGTTCCTAAAAAATATCTCAATCATATGACTCGACTCCCTTTGATCAAGAGAGGTAAAGGTGGTTATATTAGAATTCAAGGTATATGGATACCTATAGAGTTAGCTAGACCTCTTTGTATATTATTTGCCTTTCCTATCAGATATTTTTTGGTGCCCATATTTGGTATAGAATTCGCTAAAGATTGTGAAAGATGGTATTTTAATAAACTTAGCAATGACTTGCCATTGAGACTAGCACCTTTGACCATTCACTACCCACAATATAATTTACATTCAACGAACGGTGACGATGAAGAAATTTTACGTTTATTAAAAGGTCGGAAAAGTGGTAAAATTGTTTCGAAAACAACTTCAAAACAACCAAAAAAAGTTGTCAAAGTTACACCAACAAAAACAACCTTGGTTAAAAATAACGTTTTTGGTGTAAATAACGATGGTGTAAATCCCAAAAACAATGTTTTACCTGTTAGACCAGAAACAACAGCTTCTAAAGATAATTCTACAAATAAAAATGAACCTCATTTACCAACTCCAGTGCAATCAAATTTACCACCAAAATCTTTTCATCAGCTACAACCACAGTTGCAATCCGCTTATTCTAGATTGACAACAAACTCTACTACCTATTTGCCAAATTTGAGCTTTAAACAGAATTCCATAACGAATTTAATCCCATCTCCTAATAATAACTATACCAGACTGGAGCCTAGACAAGTTGGTGGTTCGAAGATTTTCGATTATAATATACCTCCAAGTGTGGCACAAATCAAAAATCCTAATGACCTTAATACTACTCAAAATGTAAATAATATTAAAATTATGAATAATGCTATTTTAAATAAAAATAGTAACATTGTTAATAATGCTTTACCGTATTCAAATAGTCATATTTGTAGAGAAGAAGTGGTTAATAATGCAATTAACTATCCAGTTCAAAATATCTGTAATAAATTCATATCTAACCCAAGTGAACCCATTCCAACATACTCGAATATCTCGCAAAGTAATTTAATTGATAATTATGCTAACACTAGACAACATCCTCTTGATTATAATCAACATATTGTGTATAAAAACATGACAACAAACAACAACGAGTTTGTTCCTATTAATGAGAAAGTTGTTAATGGAACCAAGCAAATTTATTCAAATCATAATAACTACAATTATCCAAATAAAGATAATCACTCAAAAAATGCTGGTCCAAGCTCATCTAATTGGTTAGCTAGTTTAATTCACCAAAATGAAAATACAGTGACACACTTAAACAATCGGGCCAATTTAGATTCATTGAATGGTTCGAATATACTAAATATTGATAAATCTACTTCAAATTTGTCTGGACGAAATAATATGTTTTTCTATATGCATAACAACAATAATAATGATAATAATAACTCAAAAAAATAAACTAAATTATTATAAATTATAAATCTGTACATTTTCAGACTGATTTAACATTCCATTATTCAATTGGTCGCATATAGAATAAGTTCTTCTTGAACATCATACCAAAAAAAATGTGCTAATTAATCAAATGGGAAATTTTTTTTTACCAATGAAGAATTCGATTCCAACAGACCTAATTTTTCCCGCTTATGTCAAGCTTCCATTTAATTTATCCATGATTACATTATTAAAGTTCAAAATTTCATACTGGTGAAGTGTTTATTACAATAAATTGGGTATGCTGTTGTAGGAAAGTGCAGTCTATCAAAATTGAAAAGTCTAAAAGCATTGTTGATTAAACAAGTCTAAATCAACAGAATATTGTGATATTTGAGATAGCTTTTGAAGTGCATATTATTATTAATTTTCAATACCATGAATTAATTATATCAAAATGTTAATTCTGTTCGAATTGATTTTGCTCACCTTCAAAATAGAAATAACCTTCCGAAATATTAGCTCAATTAAATGGTAACCATAAATGCAATTTTTGCAGTATATTTCTCCATCGTAGACAGAAAGTTGATTTAATAACACGTTCAAAACAACCGATATCAATTGAAAGTGGGAATTCAATTGTTAAAAACTTGGACCTTTGAACTAATTATTTTTACCAAATAAGCTCTGTTAACAACTAACTATAATAATTTTCAAATGCATTTACATTAAATGAAGTAATCAATGCATAGGACTTCTCACTTAAATTTATTTTTTTCATTCATTATCAAAGTAACAATTATTGTTTTCCTATTTAATAGAAAAAACATTTTGAACAAATTTTATAATAACGAGATAACACCAATTATTTTCAATTTAAATTGAATTACAAATGCAAATATTTTGAAAGCAATGAAGAAAATAAGCAGCCATGAAAGTATTTTACCCTCATGAAGGTTTATAATCTCTAGAATGAATGAAAAAGAACTTTCTACTAAAAGTTTACAAATATTTTGAACAAGATTAACTATAAACTAATTTTTGCGCTACTTCGTTATTTTAAATATTGTAAGTAAGATAATAGCAACTGAACTATTTTTAAATATGAAGATAATTCTCGTTTAATTCATGTCAAACAAGACTATCTACAAGCTGTAATATATCAAAACTTGCCACAACAGTCAGATAGGGCAGCAATATGACATAATAACTGCAACCTTTGTTTTGATGGCTTATTGATATAGACTACTTTAACATGGACGTTCAATCCTAATCTCATAGCAACCAAGCTGATTATTCATATCAAACTATTTGAAACGAATGATCAGCTACGTTAATGAAAATTAATTTCATGTGAAATAAAACACTATACCACTTCAGCCATTAACATCAGCGTTGTTTTTGACCAGAAAATTATATTCATGACGCACCTACTACCATCGGGGCTAAGCATACATTTCAAAACTGGGTATGGTGTTTCAATTAAAGTCCACTCCTTACTAACTATTATGTTTATATGTTTTTGTAAAAACATTGCAACAGGAACTTTACTCATTCTCACACAAAATTAAACTCTAAGAAAATAGCCACTAACGAAGGCACTTAACATAGTGTGATATTATGCACACTAATGGACAATATAAATAATTTATGAATATGTATTCTAAATAAAAGTAAACCAAAATTACATGGTTTTTATGTACCGATATTTTGTCTATGATTAAACTAGACAAGGTAGATAAAGAAATTCAACAAGAAAAGATATATATTATTATTTTCAAGTTATCCTAAATACTAGCTAGCACTGCAACTTCAAAATTTTTCTCATTTTGAACTTTTTATTGAAGAAAAAATTAACATTTATTATTTAACGGTCAAAACTAATTCTCAGTGTTCGCTGTTAATGGTTAATTTTGGAAAAGTCGTAAGTTCAGTATTTATGTGTATAGACAAGAAAGATATAAGAATTTTCTCAAGCAATTTGTTAATTCTCTCACTATAAATAATGAGATCTGAAAAACATCTTTGAGATCTCAAGCTAAACAACAGATACAAAGACTAAGTAACAATTCTTAACTGCCTTTACTCTACGTTTTATATATTTGAAGGGCAAACTTTTCTTAGTTTAAAAGGTTTCAATTGTGGATTTGACTTTCTAATCCTACATTGTATGTGCAACTTTTACTTAGCAACAAAAAATTATATAACGTGTCTAATTGAGGCAAACAGGAAACTAACTAATAAATAAACTCACGAAAATGAGAAGAAGCAGCTCATTCATCACTAATTGTGTGAAATGGCTCCACATCCCAAATGAAACTGATGACTTCGAGAAATGAACACGAAGCATTTCGTGTTCAAAATAAACAAAGATTCGCGATTTTTCTGTTTTTCCATCTGAGGTTTTTCGCACAATAATATATAAAGTGGTAAATATAATCTAAATCTAATTTTTCTTGCCAGACCTCGTTTTGTTTCTAAAACTTCTCCAAGATGATGGATGATTCTAATTTATTCATCGTCTTATTTCAGCATACTTACATTTTATTTTTTTGATTTTTCTTTATTCAACAGAAATTGTAGAAATTAATTTGCAGCTTTAAAATATATGAAATTTATGTTAACAATATCTGTAAAAGGAAGTAAGGATTGAGTTGACGTGTTTTCATAAGGGGTAAGAATGTCAAGTATTTAGCGTTGTTTGACCATATTGTTACCCTTTGACGAATTTATTTCACGTGTATGAGTTTATGATAAAATAGAATTGGAAGTAACATTTTATCAACACCCGAAGACACTACTTGGAAGAGAATATGTGAATTTGTTGAAAATTTAGGGAAATGGTTTTGTAAGTAACAAATTGCTTTTTGTTCTACACTATACTTTGCACAAGTGACAAATTATTGTTCAGTACTTGTTAGTGGAGCAAGAAAATAAATAATAGTATCAGTAAGCTGGTATTATATGATACCCTAAATTTGTTACCTCTCTGAAAAGAATAACAATATCTAATCAAAAAAAATTATATTTGAAAAATTGTTTAGCTAGCATAATTTTGAAGGATTACAGGAACCCCTTTATATGCAAAAATACAAATTTTGATGATATATTAACTAACATCACTTGCCAGTTGTTGTTTTTTTTAGCATAAGCATTTTTTCGCAATTCGATGGACGCTGAATTAGTTTAGTTATTTTTAAAAATATACTGACGTATTTTTTTAATATTTATATAATTTACTATGTCTGAGAAATATTTGTGTTATGTAAGATCAATAAATGAAACTGTATGCTGTTTCCGTTTTCTGTTTTAATTTTATTGTTTGAAGCGAATAGTTATAGGGGATTGGTTTAATTTTTTGGAAAGTTTCAAAAGATATGTAATTCCTAAAACAAGTTAATCTTCAATATGGGCAAACTGTCTACACCAGGGTATTTATTGTCATACAAAATCAAATTACTTCTAACAAAACAAGTGTTTAACTAATTATGAGCTCGATCTACACTTTTATTTATTTCCAGCGTCCTAGGTTTACAAAAAAAAATTAAATGCCTGTCTTATGCAAAGGTCGCGCCATAAATGGATCTTTAAATAAGAGCATTTCTTAGAATCAATCAAAAAGTATTATGTATTACAAAACTTGTAGCGGCTTTCCGCATGTTCCTTAATTGAGATTAAAGTTTTCAACCATACCTTAATGGGGCAACTAAAGCTATAATTTTAACTAGTTCAAATATACGCTTATTTTTCTCCATAAATTGCCCATTATTAATAGTTCTAGGACGGGTCATTTTCAATGTGACAGGATTAGGTTTTCTTATGCGTGGAAAATCGGAAGAAAAAAGCAAAAATTAACGACCACTTCAAACAAACGCAATGCTTTTGTGGTAATTTATAAGGGACCAAAAGAAATGAATGAACGGTAAACAGGTTTTCAAGAAATAGCATAATATAAATAAACTGATTAGATGCATATATATGGTATGGTTATCTTTGACTGATTTACAAAAAAAAATCATCAGTTCCTTAAATGATTTTACTTTCAACTTCAATATCTGCAAATTGCCGTATATGATATTTATAAAAATCTTTTTATGATTTACTCTTACAAGATTGTTAATTTTATTAATTTCACTTCTAGGTTACTGCCATGTCTAACCTTAATCTTGTAACTTATTAAGGACTATTGATATTATAGCGTGATCATCGGGGAGCTTA
>PPOC02000477.1:0-95186 GCA_003709265.2 Grigorovia yakushimaensis | reverse complement strand
AAAAATAACGACAACTGCAGGATTCGAACCTGCGCGGGCAGAGCCCAAAAGATTTCTAATCTTACGCCTTAACCACTCGGCCAAATTGCCCTTATAAAGTATGTTGTTGTTGTAGGTTGGCTTTCAGGTGCGTCTTGAAATTCGTCTGACTCTAGATATTCGTACAATTGAAACCTCAGATTGACGGATATGGATATATATACTTATGTTGCCACAGAAAGTATATATAATAGTATGAGTAGAAAAGTAGACTTATTTCTTGATGATATCTTATATAATAATTATAAAATAAAGAGAGAAACGTTTTTATAAAAAGTTGAAACAAATACATCTTTTTATATGTTTTGAAACTTCTATTTCAAAACAATAAGTTCCTAACTTGTATACATATTTCAATTAATAAGCACAACTAATAATTCAATTAATAAGCATACTCCATTTTCAAGTTCGGGCCGAAGTCGGTAAGTTGAACCTTGTGACATAATTAGTTATTTTCTGTCACTTCGGTTACAACATCTTCCCCCTCTAAGTTAGCTTTGACTAGTTGGTCAAAATTTTGGATAAGAGACAGTCTTCTGGAACTCGGGGAGTTTGTTAAATTCCTCAAAGGTGTATGAAGTAACTAAACATGGATTTACTTCTTGTAGCAGGCAGTAGTAAATTTTTTCATCCATGTCATAACCAACAACGGAAATTATCTCAGCTAAGCGCTTGATTCTTTCAATCGATGTTCTGGGTTGTGATTTAGGATAACGTTCAGGATCATTCAAAAACTTCTTAATGTGTTTGACATTAATAGTTCTATGTTTTCGGAAGGAAGTTGGAAGATCTAATTGTACGGTGTGAGCCTAGTGACATAATTAGTTAATTTCTGTCACTTTGGTTACAACAAAGTGTTGTAGAACATGTTCCGAAGTCGTGAAATTTAACAAGTTATTCCAATTATGAGTTTTCGTTAATAAGTGCTTCATTACTCACTATGATTAGTCAATTCAATTACAGAACATTCAAGCTCATCAGAAGTGCTTAGATCAAGTATTTTAGTTAAGTTCAATTTTTTATAACTGCTTTGTATCGATTCGCAAGGCAAGCGCTGTTCGCATTTTATTTCATTTTATTTCATTTTAACTATGTTATTATTTTATTATTTTTCCCTAATTAGGATGTTTTTATTTTCATATTTTTATTACAACGTTGGTTTCAATCAGTATCCCACTAAAGTGGTAGCTGGGGTGAAGTTCCAACTCCAGTTGTCGTTGGTCACGAAGTTATTGGTAAAGTAGTTAAAATCGGTTCTAAGTGTACCTCTGGTTTGAAATTAGGTGACCGTGTCGGTGTATTAAAGAAATGAACAAGAAAAGTGAAGATCTCATTAATACATAGTCAAATTGCATACCAACTCTTAACTCAACAAATATTAAAAGTTTTACATGTTATTTTACAATAGACCAATTATCATGATAAGTGCACAAAGGTTTCAAATTAACCAATTAATCGTCGTGACATCAAGAGGGAGTATTCTTTAAGAGTTCAGAGTATTCATAGTGAGTATATTTCAATATCCGATTGTTTCACCTATCACAGGACTTGGTGTCCGAGGTATCACCTTCAATAAGTTTCTGTTTGATGATGTAAAAACGTCATCATTGGCTGGTAACTTACCTATAATGTTTTCCACAAAATAGTTCACGGTTTATTTTATTTCATTCAATTATTGCCAGGAATAAGAGGTTACATATGAAATATGAAAATGTTCACTGACAGAGTAAAGAGACCTAAAGACAAAATAAGAAAGTTAATACAATTATTTACACACATATTTTCCTACTAATTATAGTTTCAATGTAAAACTAGTTATTAGAAATTGATTAGTGTATAAGCTAAAAATTATATCTTTATTAATTATATAATTTAGGTTCTATGTAACCAGTAAGAAATAAAAGAAATATTAGTACATTATTATGAATAATTTGAATAAGATTAATACTCCGAGCAGTCATCAACCCCGATTAAATCAAAAGTTGTCTAGTTCGAAAGTTCATTATAAAAGGCGTCATGAAGCTGATAAAATTTCTAGCTCATTCATTTTATTATTTATTTATCTTTATATAATCTTCTTTCAGAAGAACAACATTAGTTTTAAAAAAGAATAAGTTGTTTGGTTTATAGTTTAGTATTATAATTCCAGATTAGATATAATTATAAGTTCAATCGAATTAGTAAGCTCGGAACTTAACACGTATTATTTTTATTGGATCCTTTTAGTTATTTAAACTATATAAGTGGTATGCTTATTATAAATTAATAATAACTATAACTTGTCTAGATGTGCAGCCCAAATCGTAGCTAATATTTACGTAAGTTCCTTTACGTCATATATTATTTATTTTAGACATCGTTTTTGCTAAATAATTAAAGTACTACAGTATGTTATGTGTGTACACACAATTAAAAATATTTATCAAGAAGGCAATGATCCAAAATGGTAATGTTAAACGATAAGTGGGATTTTTTCACATACTTATTAAACATTAATTACTGTCATTTTTTCATTTTATCTGTTCAAAATCATTGAACATGACAGAAATTTATTTCATATAAATATAACAAACAGAACGTTGTTTTTGATAGTTCGTTCATCATTAATTATATATATATATATATTTTATATTTACTTTGAATGAATTTTAATTATTTGTAACTATTTGCTTAGTTTGGGACAAATAGTACATATGAGATACGGCTTGGGACTTTTATAGCGAAGTAGGTAAGATTAACTAACAATATACTAATATCTACTTCCTGTATATGTTATATATGAGCTATGTAACTATATTATGCTCTCTATCTAGTTTCTTGTTTTCCTAAGATCTTGATTCTCTACGATCTTATATCTATATCTCGATAATGTCCGGCGTGGCCAGTCACGATCCCCTAAATATGGATACCAGACTAACATCATAATGTTTGGTTGACAACCGTTCAGTTATTATGTTAACATTACCTAAGCGTTTGTTTTTAGGCAGTGAATTGTTAATATAAAAAAAAAGCATATTTGAATCAAACGTTGAAAAGTGTTATCGTTGACGATATAAAGAATTTTTGAAAACATATTATAAGCTGATCAAATGGGGCTAAGAAACTATAGCTTGCCTTACTAAAAATCAACAAGCAATGAACTCAAAATATATATATTTGTAACTTTTAATTTCAAATTTGACAGGCATTTGTGTTTGTTTTATAAATAGCCCTAAAAAATAGCTTAGGGTGTTTTTGTTATATTTTTAATTAGTTACCATTTAAGTACTCAGCTTTGGTTTATTTTTGTCTAAATCTTCATATAAAAGATTTGAATGTTATTATAAGATAAAATATAATGAATAAAAGGATTGGTTGTTTATATATACATATACCATAGACCATAAATTCAAATTGATAATATATCACTATGGGCTAAACCGTATTTGTTGCATGTTTAACATTTGAGGCTTTCTTACGTTATATTATAAGTTTTGATTATATCCCTTTTTGTACCGATCTCAAATGTAATTTAAATAAAGTCTAAAACTTCAAAACTAACTCATGAATAAAATTCGTTGGAACCTATATATGTTTGATATTGGTTTTTGCACTGTTGGTATTGATTACTCCTATTTATTGAATAACTTTTTTCCTGTGTTACAGTTACTATACTTGGTTATGCAGCGTTAATAATTTTCGGGAATGAGATATAACGCATGTAACATGAAAATGTTCCATGACACAGTAAAAAGACCTTAGAGACAAAACAGGAGGAATAATAAACACATATTATTCTCCTAATTATAGTTTCAGTGCAAAACTAGATATTAGAAATTAATTGGCATATAAGCTAACAGTTATTGATTTATTATTTATATAATTTATGGTCTATGTAACCAGTAAGGAATAAAATACATAGTATTATGTCATTTTGAATAATCTAAATAAAATTAATACTCCAGTTACGAGCAATTATCAACCCCAATTGAATCAATAATCAGTTTGCCTTAATTACTTTACTATATAAAGATCCAGGTCGTATCTCCCATACACTATTTATCCCAAGCTACGCGAATACTTCCTCACAAATAAATAAAGCAGAAATTTTTGGAACCAAATAAACAACTATGAACTATCAAACTAGAACCATCACTTTTCCAGAGATTTTTTGGTTCCATATTCATTGGAGTGAGCTACACTATTTGACTGATGTCAGATGTCTTTGTATACTTTTTACTCTGGTAACCTGAATTTTGTGTCAAATCAAATTTGCCAGCTTGAAACTCAAAAATAACGTTTTCACAATTGTAAAAATGAACCGACTTTATGATAACGATATATCATAATATCAAACCATCTTGCTTAATATTGTTTTTATTGTTTGTTTGCTTATTGCACGCTAAAATTTACAAAAAAATGAGCGGTACGAGAATCGAACCCGTGTCCCCACCTTGGAAGGGTGGGATGATAACCACTACACTAACCGCCCGGACCTGTTGAATCTGTGTTTGCATACCAGTGGAATCATGATTATTAGACATTGCAACTCAAATTAATAATTATACGTCGTTCTGCCTTAAAAGAAAATGTACAGGCTAAAGAGATTAATTAACTAGAATATTCACAGGTTCATGTTTAATACAAAACAGCTTTATAGATTAGGAATACTACCGTATTGCATGTTTTAGAAACTTTACTTATTAAAGAACTGAGTATAACAGATGGTGTTTTATTAATTTCTAGAAAATTCAGTGATATTTGTAATTCTACTTTGCAAGGCGGTTTCAAATTAAGTTAAAAGATGCAACTATTTGTGTTAGTCTTTTTGGGCTGTCTATTTTGTATATAACAAGAAAGGGCAACTATATTCAACAATGCATTTGTTCTAATAATTCCATTTAATTTTTTAATGCCTGGTACATTTATTATATGATCATATGAATGAAATCGTATGTTTAATATTTTTGTCAACAATTCTTAGTAATAAAAATCTGACATAAAGCCCTTAATCTCTGTCTTTTAACTTATTGTTTATGTATTTTATATACCCAGATTCAATTTTATTTGAAACATCAATCATAGTAAGTCTAAAAAAACTAATACTTTATAAGTGCTATTAAAAAATTATTAACGTCTGTTAATTAAGACAGCCAGCATTTTATTTTTTTAAAACCCAGTTGGACAGTTTATTAAATGAAAAATTAGTTAAACATGTTTTCTATGGAAAACTTATTCAAAGCGAATTAATTCACAAGTAAACCCAGTTTAAGAAAACAAACCAACTAAGACGCACACAGCCTGAGTACACTCAATAGTTTTTAATCCCCATAACATAGAAGTTATTTGCATGCATCTAAAATTGTTGTTATCTCAAAACCAAAGGATCAAATTCAATAGAGTTAGTCGAATTGAGTATCACACGAATAAATAACATTTAAAGATATCAGAAAGCTGCACTTATTATCAACATTGGTCTAATGAAAACTTTAAAATTGAAAAATTAATTAAAAAGCAAAGACCAGCGATGATAACTCGATAATCGAATTACACGTTGGGATAATTTCAGATTTATAATTAAACAAAAAATAAGTAAGTAAGATATTCAACCTAAACTTGCTGAATAAGTCAAGTACGTTAAAAATTGGGATAATTAATTTGTTATCATTTTTTTTAATCAATACCATGATCAACTTTTTATACACTTGTGCATTTTCTTAATTCTTTACCGGTGCTACCTTTCAACAATTTTTTTATGAATTAATGTTTTGAGATTGAAGGTTAAAAAGAAGATTATCATTAATATTTAGCTTGATAGAAAAGGAGGTTGATGCTTAAACTGAATAATAAATTAGTTTGTTATTATTTGTTAGACTAAGGAATTCCTAAGCTTACAAAAAAAAGTATATTTACTCTTTACAAAAAATCAAAAGAAAAATATTCTTTTAAAAAGCGGAAAGGGGTACTTATCTAATAAGATATCAAAAAAATTAGGACATTGATTCAAAAATACTTAATTATTAGAGCAGAATCGTTTGCTATAGTGTTTTCTAAGGTTTTTACTATTTTGCTTCAATTTTTAATAATCTTGAATCTATTCAAGATTAATTTTGGGTAGTTTTTAATCAGAATATGTTGTTCAACTATATATTACTTGTAGATATTTTTATTTTTGAATGAATTATTAGGTTATCCATGTTTTCCAATTATTAATCAAAATATAAAATCGAATGAGATCAAGTAGGCAACATTTATTAATATGCATCTTATTGTAACTTCCTCCGGCAAGTTTTGACCGCTCTCTTTTTTTCAGAAATCAAAAAGCGCGTGTTAAAGCACTGCCACCTATTTTATTTCTGTATGAGTTCCCTGTGTATCGTGCATGATTGGAAAGTACAAACCAAGTCTATAAGGCGAGGGATTTCGTAAGATGCAACTAACACCATAAGTATACCCTAGTCATTCTATTGCTGGTTTTCCCATTAAAAGTCAGATTTCTTACTTCATTTTAGAGCTGCATGTAATAATCGAAAATCGGCTCTCAAATCTTGAATAAATCTTTAAAATTCGTACAATGGAGTTATTGAGCAGAGAAAGTAATATCTTTGGAAGGATTATTTCCTATCACAACATACAAGCATAATATATGCAAAGAATTTTGGTAAAAACCACTACTTGTTCTTACGCTGCCAAGTTGGCAAGGAATTGCATGAGCTATCATCAAGATTATTTAACGAGTCATGCAAGTAATTTAAACATTTCAATTTTGAAAAAAAAAATATTCTCACTTAATTTTAATCATCCTCGACCACTACAATTTAACACAGTAGACTTTTCTTTTAAACACAAGACGTAAATCAACAACATTATCTTTAGTTTAACAATGGAATGTACTGGTTATAACAATCACGTATCATTTGATGATTTATCACCATCATTTGTGGATGATGAAATTCGTTTATTAAAAGAGGGGAACAAACATATAGGGTTTAACAATAAATTTATACATATTCCACCACAATACAATCCTCTATTTGAAAAATGTAGACAATTTAAAAAGGTTGGTAATACAAATCCATTTGTCAATGACAAATATTCACTAGAATTTGATGATAGCTCAAGTTCTACAGCGAGCGATAAAAGTAGAAGTCAATCACCTAAAAAAATAATCCATAAAAGTAAAAATGCTAATACAAAGATGCCAAATGATAAGCTCAGTAGAAATAAACCTTTAACTAATGATTTGTTCAAGAGATTACCTCCGCCACCTGAAACATCGAATTTGAAAAAGGACACAAGACCTTTGGTGGCTCAGTTGATGCCTCCTATCCAGGATGTCGATCTTTCTAATATGGATTCAGAGGTAGAAAATAATATGATTGAATTAACGAAGGACAATACTCAAGTTAATTCTGGTGCTAAATATAGATACACTCAATCACTTTTTTCAAATTTGAATGAAGTAGAAGATAGAATCAAACAAAAGGACTCTACTAAGACAAATAATGGAAATGTTGATTCAGAAAATAGTGATGGTAAAGGTAGAAGAAAATCCTTTGCAAATATGTCCCTAGCGGAATTAGCCGCACTAGAAGACTTTTACAATTCAAAGAGCAGATCGACAAACAGCTCAACCATAGATCAATTTGATTTTTCACAGCAAAAAAAGATTTATGATTTGAATAGATCAAAGAACGATAATGCAGCTGTAAATAATAAAGCTAATGATTTGATTAATGAAACATTAAATGCTACCTATCCATCCAGACCCGTTGTTAGCCATAGAGCCATTTCTTTAACGATCCAAAATAGCCAATTTACTGATTATGTAACAACAGTACAAAAAATGGTACCTATAAAAGACATAAAGGAACGAAGATCGTCACTACGTGTTATTACATGTTACATATCAGGTAGACGTTATACATGGTCAAGTGTCGATTGGTACATAGAAAATTTAGCTAAAGATGGTGATCACATTATTATAATTACTACGATACCTAATTTTGAAGAAAATATCAAGAAAGCCATTTATAAGGAAAAGAGGCAACAAACCAAAGAAAATGAAATTTTAAAATATAAAAGAAGTGTGGTTAGGAATAGTCACGATACACTAAATAATTCCAAACTATCTTTACAAACGGATGATATACCACCAAAAGGGGTTAGAATCGAAGCAGTTTATACTGAAACGCATAAAGTTGCTAGATCAATTTTAAACTACTATGCATTTCGTTTAAGGAAAAGAAAAGTCAAAATTACTGTTGAAATTATAAAGACCGATTCTACTAAGGACGCGCTTTTCAGAAGTGTTAAATTATATAAACCGCATGCTCAAATTATTAGTACCGTTAGTACCAACATTCAAATTAAATTTAGAAATGGTAATGTGAAGTTACCATTTTTTATAATGAAGCATTATACAATGCCCACATTTGTGGTGCCATTTGAATTTATACATCCACAGAAATTAATCAAGGATGATCATCGTAAACATGAAAAAATCGATAAAACGAATATAATCGATTTGCTGGACAATATCATAAACAAGACATTAATCAATCCATTTGTACAAAAATTGCATTATCCAGCTTCTCAGAAAAATCCAGAAATTACTCCAACAATTAAAATAACGGCACCTTCGATTGGAGTTGACTCAAAAAATGATGATGTTTTTGATTCTGATGTATCAACTAGTGAATGTGAATCTGTCACATCAATAAGTGAATACTTCCCAATTTCGCACGAAAATCAAAGAAAAGTGGACTTGTTTAATCAAATTGGTTATATCGTACCACCCACCTCAAGAGATATTCTTTTAGAAGAAAAGGATATGGTTTTCGATAAGGATGGTAAAAAGATATCTAACGCATCACAGCGTTCTTCTAGACGTAGTTCACGTTTACAGATAGGGGCTGAACCAGGTATCTATAAAGTTAAATCATTGATTGTAGATGATGATCATAATAATATTAGCGATGCTGATACGCTATCGTCAGCATCGTCATCCATAAGGAAAGTTAAGTCAACTGGTTTACATCCTTCATTCTCAAATATATCTACAAAGAAGAATACGTCGATGCTAACAAAATCTAAAACACTGGAGCCAGCGCCGCTACATAAACCTCATCATCACAAAAAATCTCATGATAAGAATAACCATGTCGCTGGGAATGGTAAATTAATTCCAGTAGCTCACAAGGAGGGTAAACAAAATACAACAAAGGATAAAACGAAGAGTAGTAAGGAATCAACTTCAACGAAGAAACGTTCTGGGTTTGGTTCTATGTTTGGTAAAATTTTCAAATAATCACACGGCGCAAGCAGAGAATGTCACCTTATCGTATCCCTTTATAAAAGACTTTCTGAAAAGATCGACAAGTTATTGGTATAAAAGGATGGTTGCCTGTAAATGATTGTAACAAGAAGCGTTAACAACAACAAAAACTATATATGAAATCATATAATCATAATAATAATAAAAATCAACATGAAGTTAGATTCAAAGATAATTACAGAGGCGGAAAGAGCTTCACGTAACCCCCAATTTAAATACTTAATATTAGGTATGTTTTGTGGCGTAATGATACCAACAATGTATGCAAGACACTCAAACATGTTACCACAGTTAAGTAAAGACTCTATAGAATACTTCAGATCTTTTTCAAGGGATAACAGGTCAAAGACTCCATTGGAGATTGAGGAGGAAAATATGTTAATTTCATCAATTTTATAAATTGAAAATTGAAAATCAAAATTTACATTATTTGCTTAACAACAAAAGACTCAATTAATATTCGTCCATATACAACAACATATATAACTGAACATATATAGCAGAATACATTAATATATATTTTTACAGTTTAATATATTTATCATGAAAGATTACTACAAAACGGTAGATGATGAAGAGGATGACATCCCCTTACCAAATTCCGCCCTTACCAAATTTATACGTAACAAGAGAGTGAAATTAATTAATCTACTGGACTATACTCAAAGTCAATGGTATTCATTCAAAGAAAGAACAACTAATAAAAAGTTAGAATTATTAAATAATGTAGATCATCTATTTATCGAAGATTCAAGGCAATTGACTAATGGTGTGATCATAACTGGTATGGGACTTGTTTCTGGTTTAATGCTGACTAAAAGATTATCTAGGACTTCCAAATTTTTAATACCATCTGTACTAACCTATATATGTTTTTCATACAGTTTACCACAAACAAGAGATCTTTGGTTCAAGAAAGTGTATAACTGGGAGAAGAAGAAATTTCCAGTTTGGACTAAAAAACAAGATGAAATGCAAGGGGAGTTCAATGAAGGTGTCAAAGATTGTAGAGAGTTTGTCAATGATATTAAAACTTGGTTTGAAAAGAACTGATAAATGACTCGAAAAATATATAGCATGTATAGATCTCATATACAATTGATAATAATAATTCAGTTGAATGCTAACAACAATCTTCAATAGACAGCAACCTTTCTTGAATAACCGTTTAAGATGATTCATCTAATATACTTATAAAATATTTAGCTCTCTAATAATTACTTACTGAATCAATAAACAACTAAACAAAATAATCTGGAAAAGAAAATACAATAACAACAAGTGATCAAGATATTTTCATTACTTTTTCAAACCAACTTCAATAGTAGCCATTTTTGGACCGAATAATTCATAATGAATCATGCTTTCATCAACTGACAGTTTTTTCAAAGCTTCAAGCATTGCTTCCATAAATTCAAGGGAACCACAAATATAAATCTCACCATTGGTAATGTTAGTTTTCTCTAAAAATTTGTGATCAATACGTGAATTAATATCTGTATGAACAATATATTTATTTACAGTAGTAAATTTTGATAATAAATCTTGTATCTTATCTTTAAATGCTTCAGTTTCCAAAGAGCGAGATGATTGAATCCAAACAATCGGTCTATTAGGATTTGCACATAATTGTTCCTCTAACATGGCCAAAAGTGGCGTAACACCTGCACCGGATGAAAGGAAAATTAATGGAGTTTCGGCTTGGGTTAAATAATTCTTCGCTAAGACGAAGTCCCCTGCTGGTGCACTAATCTTGATACTATCACCAACCTTAACATCTTTATGTAAGTATTCTGACACTAAACCTGCTGGATTAACTCCATTGTCACTATCTTCTAACTTAACAGCAAATTTTAAACCATCATTATGGTTGATTGAGCAAAGTGAATAATGACGTAAAGCATCGAATTGATTGTTTTGTCTTGTTGGATGAGTATTCACAGTAATATATTGACCAGCACATATATTCAATCCATCTAACTTGATTCCCGAATCTAGAGTTGGTTTTACATGGAATTCAAAAATATCGTCGGCAACTTTTTGTTTGCCAATAACCTCAAAAGGTTTCCAACCATCCCACATTGCCTTATCATACATCTCTTGTTCCACATCAATAAATATTTTAGCAATTTCACCATATGCTTGACCCCAAGCATCAATAATTTCAGGTGAGGCGGCATCGCCTAAAACAGCTTTTATGGCCTTTAACAAATTTTCACCCACAATAGGATAATGTTCTGGTTTAATTTGTAAAGCACGGTGTTTGTGACCAATTTGCTTGACATGACCGATTAATGGCGAAAGATCATCAATATGCTTTGCAGCAGCAACAACGGTAGTGGCTAATGCGGTTGGTTGTGCACCTTTAGCTTGGTTTGTCTTGTTAAGAAATGTTTAACAATTCCTTGTGATCAGAAAGCATGGTCTTATAGAATAGCGTGGTAATTTCAGTACCACGCTCTTCTAAAACTGGAATAGTAGCCTTGATAATTGCACGGGTTTCTTCAGATAACATTTTTTTACCTTAATGGTTGTAAATTTGAACTTTTATTATTTAATAAATCTAAACTTGTAGTGTTTGTTTAGTATGATGATTTTTCATAAATGATAAACATACAAAGCATCTATATTTATTTATTCTGTATTTATATCTAAAACGTAGACCATCAATCATTCCTTGTTAACCATTGAACTCTTCCGAGATCTCACTGAAAATCCGTTACAACCGAATTTGGGAAAAAAAATAAATGAATTACTTTGAATCTTAAAAATATCAAAACCGATATTTTCTTAATTTATTAATTAATAAGCAACTTCTGGGTCAAAAACTGACAATTAAACCTGTAACTATGTCGGTTTCAACGATTGGAATGCGACATTCGTATTTGACTGGAAGTCTATTCGTAACTTAAAGATTGCATCCACTATCCAGTTCCATTCTACTATGAAGATTGTGTCTTTTTTCGTAGAATTATTAATCAATTTGGTAAATTTCTTAACTTGCGTTTGTCTTGTAGCTACGAATATGTATCGAGGAATCACAGCAGAATCAGCGGTGTCATTAGCTTCAATGTCAGATTTAGTAAAACTGCGACTCAACATTTTAATTTTCTTAATACCATGATTTTGCAATATCCTAGTTATAGTTGGCGCACCACCTGGAATATCATGAATAACATTGATACTCGTAATTCCATGTCTTTCAAAGACCTTTGTAGGTAGATTAGTTAACTTTAGCACCTCATCGGTGACTTCAGGTATGCGATATTTGTTCAGATCTAAATTTATTGAGGTCTTTTCCGTCATTTCTACGTTATCATGGACAATTTGCAACAAATCTAATATGAAATAATGAGTTAAACAAAATTCTAATGGTTGAAAACTTAAACCTATGAAAAATTTAACTGTTCTCAATCGCTTAGGGGCAATAATTGTATTTAGTTTTTGCTTATTACTATTAGTAACATTTTCAAATAATTTTACGCCAAGCAGTTCTAATATTTTCACATCGATTTTACTGACAATATCCAAACAATTAGTATAAACTGCGTTCATGCAATATAAAGGTTTGATAGATTTGCCATTTATGAATGACTGTGATATAATTTCACTGGCCTTTATATTAATAATTTCTTGAGATGAAATATTTTCACTGTCTGTATTTGTGTCTATATTTTTTGGCGATGTTTTTCTTCTTTTTGACGATCTTTGTATTGCTTTTACCCGTGTTTGTTTCTCAATATTTGGTTTTTCAAGATCTAATTCATCGATTGGCATGGTTTCGTTTTGTGTATGATTTTGAGTGCTCAATGTAGAACTATTAATATTATTTTCCATTGATTTTTCTTTTTGAGCTTCTACAGTGGATAAATCCAAAGTTTCTTTGGCCTTAACATCAACATCAAAATTGTTTTCAACGGATTCATTTGACCCAGAGTCTATTTTATCATTTGACTTTGTTTCACTTTTCTTTCCAACATCCTCATTTTTTTTAGCTTCTTCAAAATCGAGTTTCTGATTGTATAAATTACTTTTGTTCCAACTAGAATTATTTATTGGTAGGTACGAAACATGGTCAGTTAAATTATCAAACTTTTCTGGACTAATTGCTTGATTGTAGCTTTGTACAGCAGGTAATGGCACGGAATCAATAGCATTCTGAGTATTTTGCTGACCTGAAGGAGGTACGTGTGTCCCAGAAATTTCTATAAATGAATTTGAGGCAGAATCTAAAGTGTCCACAGAGGCTGTTCTGGTTACTTCAAGATCAGAATTATTCGCCATTGGTTGTTCGAATTTATCGTTAATATGAAATCCGATATCATCAATATTGATTGAACCCGGAATTTTATTCTTATTAGAATCCAGGTTTAAGTCGTCTGATTTCAAAGGACTACTAGTTATAATAGTCTTTTCATCAATTATTGAATCTTCCCGTTGTAGTAACGTTGATAATTTTCTTGATATTTCAGCTTTTGATTCTAAATACTTTTTGCTTTCAATTAACTTGTTGGTATCAAAATGTAAGATCTTGTCAAAATCATTATATTTAGGGTCGTTTACATCTTTTAGGTTGTTTTCAATTAATGAATCTTCTAACCAACAGTAGTTTACAATTGCACATTTCGTGTCCCAAATTTCTTTAACATGTTTATATTTGCTACCTTTGGGGAACCGTGTAATTAAAATATCACAGTCTTTCGTCAAATTATCATATGGAGAACAGTTTAATAAGTTTATCAAGTTTTGAATATGAAATTTTTGAATGCCATAAAAATTCGTGTAACAAATTTTCAAAAGTTTACGATCATGGGTTTTTTTATCAATAATATTATCGGATGTATTATATGTTATTTGAGTTGGAATTTGAGATATTAATTGTGAACTTGTCGGTATGAACCTATCTTGTAATATACAGTTAAATAGCCACGAAATTGTATTTTTTTTTATGAACACATCATTATTCGAATCACTCAGATAAATGTGATCTTTTAAAGTAATTTTGTATTTTGCGTTTGTAATAACATTTCCACCTAAGTTCTCAATAATTTTTCTAATAAAATTTAATAAACTATCATTTATATTCAAATCAATGACAATGTTACAATCTTGGAGGAATCGAGTAGGTTTCAACCATATCCAATTGGTTACTAAGAATGAATTACCAGATGAATACACTAAGTTATCATTATTAATATTGCGAATTTCAAATAAGTCTGTGTCAATATTTCCTGTTCTGAAACAATTTAATATCCAATTAGGGTACACAAAAGTAGGAAAATTCTTTTGTTCATTTTTTTCTTTTTCTTCTTTAAAGAATATAACAGATTTCAGTATTGGATCATTACAATTATTAGATATGATATGTGAGACCTGTGACGAAAGGTTTGTAGTGATAAATCCTCCTAAATATGTGACGAGTTGACATAAGAGCCAATATTCGGTATCATTGAATGTTGTCTTGGATATATAAATTGTAAACTCCTTTAAGATGAAAGTTGGATAATTAGCGTATGGATTGACTTTGACTAGTTTTTCAGATAATATACATTTTTCAACCCATTTAGGTTCCACAACAGGTATCAGCCATTGGAAACTAAACTTTTTGTAGAATTCTGTATTTAAATGAGGACATATGATAAAATGAAATTCTGTGTCATTATTTCGGAGTTTTCCTTCCAAGAGCGAAATGTCATCCGCGTTATCAGTATCCATTTCAAATAATTCAACTTTTCCACTACCATTGTCTCTTAGTAAATTTATAGTTTCAATTGCTTCTGCTAGTTTCCACAAACTGTCCTTCAAGCACAGAACCAAACAGTTCAAATCTTGGAAAACATGATTATTCGTATGCATAGCTCCAAGGGTAGCCTCTAAGTGAGAGTCTTTACAAATCTTGGTGAAGTCATCGCTTTCGATGTTTTTCAAATATTCAACTTTTGCAGTTTCGAGTTTCGATGGAGTATGAAATGGCAGACTTTCGTGGGTTTCTGAAGGGTGAGATGTCTTGCTTGCAGCTTCAGTGAACACAGCGTTGTTGGGACTGTGCTTCTACAGGACCATGTGCTCTAGGGAACGTCTTGCAAGAAGGAAAAACATTCGATGTCGGGTTAGTGTAAGCTACCACGACTAAAATGTACTATAAGTGTAATTGAGTTAAGAATTGGGAACAGCCCACTCATCTGTTGCACGAGTGCTAGTGCAGTCCACCCTGAGCACCTGTGCGTGTCCACAGACCACGCAAGCAGTGCACAGCACCGTCTTCAGCGAGTGTCTTCAAGACGTTACCCTACAACCCACGTGGGTTGAAAGCTTCTAAATTAAACAATTCTTCCTTCTTATATTCACAGACACTCTTTGATGTTTCTTGACGGTGACTTGCACTTTGTATTCATAAGTGTGACAGGCTTCAACTTCAGTGTAATTGCAAATGAAGTTTGGTAAGTATTTAGAGGAAAGGGAATTGAAATTACCTGAATTTAGTGGTTATTTTATAGATTATAAAGGATTGAAAAAATTGATTAAGCAATTGGCTACTAAAAGTGCAAATACTTCATCAACTGTAGTTAACACAGCTGGTGTCGATGAAATTCAAGACAATAAAACTAATAATAATCTTCTAAATGCTAATATTCAACATTTGAATGATATAAATTTGTTAGAGGACCCTTTTATGGATCCATTAGCTTATAAGAGATTACAAGAGAATAAGGCAAGCTTCTTCTTTAAATTGGAAAGAGAATTGGAGAAAGTAAACACATATTATTTACAAAAGGAATCTGACTTGAGAATAAATTTTAACATCTTAAATTCAAGATTCAACTCGTTTAAATTTAGCGGTAGATTGTTTACAAAAAATAACAGATCCTTTAAATCAATGTATACAGCATTCTTAAAACTTCAAAAAGATTTAATCGATTTTGAACAATATATTGAATTAAATAAAACAGGGTTCTCAAAAGTATTGAAAAAATGGGACAAAAGATCAAGATCACAGGATAAAGATTTTTATTTAGCTACTGTAGTATCAGTACAATCAATCTTTACTAGTACAAGTATATCTACATTAAATGATGAAACTTTACAAATTTTATCAGATTTTGGTGATTTACAAAATATTATAAACACTAATAATAATAACCCTAATAATAATATTCACGATAATAATACTAATAATAATACTAATAACAATAAAAATAACAATAGTAATAATAATAATAATGACAACATAGATAGGCATGGTTCAATTGTTTATGGAAGTCCAAGTGAGAGCATTAGTTATGATTATAACGAGGAAAGATCTGGACTTTATAGAAATAATAGCATAGCTAGTTCATTGACTTCAATGGCAGATTTAATATCACCCAATGTGGTTAAATCTGTCAATTCTAAGATATCTAATTCTGGTTTTTATATGGATAAAGATTTGATAATTGATAACTGGTTCTCAGAATTAACTGTTATTACTAAATTAAAGGATGATGGCAGGAGATTTAACATGTTGAATTCATTTTATCAGGATAAGATTTCCAATATTCTTCATGATGATAAGAATAATTATAAATTCATTTTCGATAAAGATAATGGTTTATTGACTCAATTATTATCAAAATTATTCTTACTATTGACGGTTTCAAAAATATCGGATAATAATTTACAAATTTTCTACAACACGGTTAAGGATAAAATTGACTTATCATATTTAGATGAAACTGAACAAGTTTTTTTAAAGAGAAATATTCTTCATGAAGCTGCACATTGTTTAACTGAGACAAGAACTTTTATTTTCGAACAAGCAATTGATTATTTACCATCTGAGACTTTGAAAAATATTTTCAATGCAAAAGATATTCATTTGAGAACACCATTATATTATGCAGCAGAATTAGGTAAATTGGACATTGTAAAAATCTTACTAAATATGATAATTTGTTAACAAACACTATTCATGATGTCGATGACGATTATAAGTCACCACTGATTTTGTCCATTGTCAACAATTACGTCGACGTAATGAGAGAATTACTTGACTATGATGTCTTCACAAATTCCATTTCACGGTCAAAAAAATTACCACACTTACCTTTAATTATTGCATGCCAAACAAATAACTACCAGGCCGCTAAAATTTTACTAGAATTTTATAAAAGAGAATTAAATGATTTAAATATCATTAAAGATAGTAATGGATTGAACCTATTACACATCGCAGCAAAAAATGGTGATGCTAAATTGGTTATTCTTCTTGTGAGTTTTGGTGTAGATCCCAATTCAATTGACGAGTTTAATAAAGCTACCCCGATTTTCTATGCTATCAAAGAGTCTAACAGTGTTACCGTAAATGCTTTATTACAAAATGGGGCTAATTTAGATGTATTAGATAATGATCAAAAGAATCCATTATTCTACACTCTATGGGAAAGTAACGTAGAAACATTAAATACATTGTTACCATACGTTAAGAAATCACAAAGGAAAATTTCTAAAGGTGAATCTATGAGATCGTCTACAAGCCCCTCTCTTATATCGTATGTCGTAGCAAATAAAAATTTTAATAATAGGACAGATCATGAATCTTTTGATTCAAACGATTCCTTAGAAGAAGCAATTGAAGACATACCAGATTTTGCGTTACCACCACCAATTATTCCACTTAGAAAATATGGTCACAATTTCTTAGAAAAGAAAGTTTTTGTTCAAATAATTTTTGATAAAAAGACAGATTTTATACAATTCGATAACAAAGACGACCATTTTATCATTTCTAAGCCTGGTAGAATTACAGTTACCAATTCAGTAAACGTTCTTCCAAAAAATATTATTTTAGAGAGTCTCGCCAGAAACATTGAAGATAATATTGAGAACGATTTTGGCATCACCGCTTTCCAAGTTGATACATTAGATGATCTTATTGTTGATTTTGAAATTTATCCAGAATTTGGTACGAAACTGATCGCTAAAACTACGGTTATGCCATTTGTTTTCAAAAATAAGGCAATGCTAAATGAAGATAATATTCAGTTACCATTATTTGATACGAAATTAAATGAAATTGGTACTATAAAATTTGCTTGCCAAATCATTTTTCCATTCAGCGGCAGACCGTTACATATTAGCAAATATGAACCATATTGGAAATCTACCGGGAAAAACGACAAGACAAATAATATTTTAAGTAATGAAGTTTCAGAAACTGATAATAGAGGAAACCTTACTGTAAACCACTACATTACTTCATGTTCGATGTCAAGTGCATTTATCAATTTGAAAGTATTTTCCTTGTATGATGGAACGTTAATCGTTTCTCCAGACTTTTACATCAACTATCATGGCATCCAATTTTTAATCACAGAATTGACAAGAAATCAATTAGAAAAGCTTTGTGGCTATAAATTAGATCATTTAACTTCAGAGGAAGTACAGACTGAGGATACATTAATTTATCAAATTCAAAATAAACTAATAGATTTACGTTTCTTATTGACTTTAATTCCACGAGATATTCAATTGAACTTACAAGTTTGCTATCCTAACATTACAGAAATTAATCTTGTCCCTATAAATGTTTCTCCAAAGATATCGTTGAATCAGTTTATTGACAACATATTGTTTGTGGTTTTCGAACATGAAAGAATGTTGAAACACAATGACGATATAATAAGATCATTGTCCTTCAGCTCCTGTAATTGGCAAGTTTGTTCAATATTAAATTGGAAACAACCAAACTTTCCTGTTTTATTACAAATGAATACAGTAATGTTTAACAAAGAAAATAATATATTCGTTAAGGACACAGCACATCACTTGAAGTCCTCTGTTGTAAAATTCAAAAATTATGATAATAATGGATCAATTGAAGAAACCATGAGAGGCAACACTAAGGAAATTTACAATCTAAACAAACACAAGTTTAATTTTGTTCCTAAAAATTTTGTTGATAGTAACAATGAGAATGATCCGTTCATTAGCGATAGTATTTGTATCAAAGATATGATTCAGTTTGCTGTGAATAATAACGTTTTTGGGGTGGTTATACCTCAAGAAATTCTCGAATTGAGCGAAATGTTAACCTCTGCCATTAAAGGTAATGAATTACTATTAATTGGATCAGAATCAGGCAATAATTCAGTTAACAAGGAATTTATTGAGCTAAATGGTACATTGAAAGATTCTAAGCTGATAATTACGGATTGATAGGATTTTTGGACATTTTTAGCTGGTCGTTTTTGAGTCGGTTGAATAAATTGAAAGAATAAGTTTCAAACAGTATATATGTGAAATGTTATAAATTATTTATGATTTATATATTACTTAAAAAGAAAGATCTTACTTGATCATTTAATGCATTTTGTTCAGCAGCGAATCCCTTCTTATCCACCAGTGTAGTATCAGCTTTATATTCGTTAACCAAAAAAGTCGCAATATCTCCATGACCTTCTGACAAAGCATAAAACAAAGGAGACCAACCGTCGTTATCTTGCAAATTTATTGGTGAACCTTTGCTACATAATAAACTTACTAGTTTCATTTGGCCCTGTGCGGCTGCTCTATGTAGGGGAATTTGACCCAATTTATCCTTAGCTTTGATGTTTGCCCCTTCATTTATTAAATATTCAACTATGTAGTAATATTTTTTAGCTACAGCGAGATGTAATGCTGTTGTACCCTGTGCCGTTTTATAATCCAAATCGGGTTTGATGTCTCTGTCATAAAGTTCTTTTACAATTTCTAAATCACCTACAGCACAAGCAATGTGGAAGGGTGTCCAGCCAGAGTCATCTGCTAAGTTATCTAAATCAATTTGTTTCATTTTAGATAGTAAATACTTCATAATTGGTTTGAATTGAAAAGAAATGGCCCAATGTAGAGCAGTTCTTCCATCGTTATCCTTTAAAATTAATAACTTTCTTTTATTTTCTGCATTTTCGACCAGTTCCTGCACTTTGGACAGTTGATTATTTATGCAAGCTTCTTGTAAAGGAAATTCACTCATATTGACAAACGATTAAGTGAAAAATCTATAGTTTATTTCTTCTTCAATGTTGTGGTATTTGAAGGTTATATAAAATGCAAATAAATTTAGTAAAAAAAAAAAATCCCAATTTTTAATAGCCTAAAACACTGAAAACAATTACGATCATTTCCTTTCTGTAGTAGACGAGATGAATAACGATTTCCAAAGATTTGCTAAAATGTTTCAACAACAAGTCACACGAGTACCTCGTGGTGGTCCATCTCGTGGTGGCAATCCATTAATTGGATTAGGTGGTTTACTTCTACTTGGTGGTGGTGCAATGCTTTTAAATTCTGCACTTTTCAATGTAGATGGTGGTCACAGAGCTATTGTATATTCTAGGATCAATGGTGTTTCACAACGTATTTATAATGAAGGTACTCACCTTATGTTGCCTTGGTTGGAGACACCAATTATTTATGATGTTAGAGCTAAACCAAGAAATGTTGCATCATTAACTGGTACCAAAGATTTACAAATGGTTAACATTACCTGCAGAGTGTTATCAAGACCGGATGTATTGCAATTACCTTTAATATATAGAACATTAGGACAAGATTATGATGAAAGAGTTTTACCTTCTATTGTGAATGAAGTGTTAAAAGCTGTAGTGGCACAGTTTAACGCATCACAATTAATTACGCAACGTGAAAAAGTTTCTAAGTTGATTCGTGAAAATTTAGTGAGACGTGCACAGAGATTTAATATTTTATTAGATGACGTTTCAATTACCTTTATGACATTTTCACCTGAATTTACCAATGCAGTTGAAGCTAAACAAATTGCGCAACAAGATGCACAACGTGCTGCTTTTATTGTGGATAAGGCAAGGCAAGAGAAACAAGGTATGGTTGTGAAAGCACAAGGTGAAGCTAAATCTGCTGAATTGATTGGTGACGCCATCAAGAAGTCTAAAGATTATGTGGAATTGAAAAGATTAGATACCGCACGTGAAATCGCCAAAATTTTGGCTACTTCACCTAATAGAGTGGTATTAGATAATGAATCATTATTACTGAATACTTTATTAGACTCTAGAACTAGCGGCTTATCAAAGAAGTAGTCAACATAACTAGAATAATACAAAAAAAAAAATAAAAAAAGAAATTCCTCCCACTGGAAATCATATCTAAACTTATTTACTGTAAATAACCCTAATTTGAATATAAATAAATCTTCCGAGTTCAAGACAGAATATGTCAAAGCGCTACAGCTATTACACTTTCTTTCACTGAAAGGTGAACTTATTTCTACTTCACCTCTTTAAATTTCTTTTCTCTTGCCTAGCATTATAAAGGACTTACTGCATGTATATAATGAATCTAACAATCCTGATTGTGAATGCCATTGTAATTGGAGTCTCAACAAACCGACCAATCAAAAAGAAAGTTTCAGACCCTTAATTTCCCTATATGGGAAGTGCACATCTGTTTCTTGAAAGCTTCGAGAAATTTTTAGGGTTTAAAGCAACCCTAACGAACCTAAACCATTCAGCCTTTTTCTAAAGGGGAAATTTAACGCGTTTCGTTTTTCGAAAAATTTTCTTGTCGGTTTTTGTGTTTTCCGACGAAAAGTTTTTGAACTTTTTTTGATCTGTTTTTGTTTATTCATTCTTAATTTCGTTTCAAACACATATTCATTGAAAATCGCTGTTCAATCAAAAGCTAACAAGTATAACATAATATAATATTATTTTGTATAACAAATTTAAAATTATTGCGCGATTAAAGTTGTAATAAAAACAAACATATTTAGAGCAAAGAAATTAATTGATTAACATGCAAGCCTTCAGGAAAAAATTCAAAGAGTGGGTTTACTCATTATCCACTGAAGATCGTTATGCTGAATATAATCCAAATGAAACTCCAAATTTTAATATGGGTCATCGTTCAGATTTACACAATGAAGCAACTAATTCACAAATTAAATTAACTTTACATGATGAAGAATCAAATTTAGCATTAGATGAAAATATTAATATTGACAACGTTGATAATATTAATAACGAGGGCGTTTCAGAAATATTACTAGCTTGGAGACATATTGATTCATGGACCGATGAACATAATCCGGATTTAAATGCAACATTAGGTGATCCAGTTACAAATAATGATATATTACATGCTGAAGAAGACTTAAATTTACATTTCCCACCATCAGTAAAAGTATCAATGAGAGTTCATGATGGTCAAGAAGATATGGAGTCAATGACTGGTACTTCTGGTTTAATTTATGGATTACAATTAATGACATTAGATCAAATTGTGGCCATGACACAAGCTTGGAGAAATGTTGCTGCAAATTTGAAAAAACGTGAATTAACTCAATCACAAAGAAATTCTTTAGACAATAGTAATAAAAATAAGAATAACAATTTTAATGTCAATAATAATTCAAGTACTAACTTTAATAATATCCCAAATAATAATGAAAATCAATTTAAATTACAAAATATCCCAAGACAACAAAGTTGTCCACCAAATTTTGTTAAATTAATGTATGCTAATTCTTCATGGATTCCATTAGTGACAGATCATGCCGGTAATCATATTGGTGTTGATTTAGATCCAGAAGAAGAAGGTACTTGGGGACAAGTTATTATCTTTGGTAGAGATTTTGATACTAAATATGTTATCGGCTCAAGTTGGGGTGAATTCTTACTATCATTTGCTAATGATTTGGAAGAAGGTAATTGGTACTTGATTGAAGATAGTGATGATTATTTAGCTGGTGATGGTGAATTAGTTTTTAGAGACAAGAAATCAAGAGGTCCAATTCAAGATTATTTAGAGGTCTTAAAGAAAAGAACGATCTTGAAGTACAAAGATATTAATAACATACCAAGCACCGCTAGTGAAAACATCAATAATAATCAACTGAATAATAATAATAGCAATAGTAATAATAGCAATAGTAATAATAACAATAATAATATTAACATTAAGAACATATCACAACAACATGTTCAATCTATGCAAAATCAACCACAACCAAATGATGAAATTAATCAAATTTTGACACAAACGCAAGATATTTCATTAGAAGATGATAAAGACATAATACAAGAAAACGTGAAACCTACTGACAATGAAAATGATATGGATAATATCATTACAGATGATGAAGATGATGAAATAGAAAGTAAAGAACTTGAACTGCCATCTGCCGAAGAACCTGCCGAAGAACCTGCCGAAGAACCTGCCGAAGAACCTGCCGAAGAACCAGCTGAAGAACCAGTTGAAGAACCAGCTGAAGAACCAGTTGAAGAACCAGCTGAAGAACCAGTTGAAGAACCAGTTGAAGAACCAGTTGAAGAACCAGTTGAAGAACCAGTTGAAGAACCAGTTGAAGAACCAGTTGAAGAACAAACTGAAAAAGAAACTGATGAAAAGAAGGAAAAAGAAACTGAAGAAATGGTAGATGATGAAGAAGAAGCCATCGAAGTTATCGAAGAACCAATTTCTGATGAAGCTGAAGAAGTGACTGAAGTTCAAGAAGCTTCAAAAGATAAAGATTTATCAGTTGAATTTTCGAATGAAGATGACACTACTGTAAATAAAGAAACTGAAGAAGAAGAAGAAAATTCCAGTAAAGACATTGTTGAAGAATTTGAAACTGTAGCATTATAAACAAACATATATAATATTTTTGTGTTTAAAGATTCATATAATTATTTATATCAACATAACATTCAAAAACATTTTTTCACATATATATATATATATTTTTTAAGGACAATTTGTAGTAGTAAAAGGCTTTTTGAACTTTGTTCTGACTTATCCCTAAATTAAAAGTTTGAGAACATTTTTTAGCTCATCTAAATCCATTTTGCCTTTGGTAGATTTCTACATTTCTGCTAAATAACTTTGGTTGCAAAGTCAAAAAAAAAAAATACTTCTATTCAACCAAGTATTAATGAAAAATAGACATCTGTAGTGTGTTGTTTTTTTCGTTTTTCAATATAAATATTACCAGTATTACTAATGTTATTACAATTACAAATGCTAAAGAAATAAAGAAATAAATACATAAATTTATCGACACATTTTATTTAAAATAATTACCAAATAATTCTTTGTAAAAAAGGTTCATCTGTCCAAGTGAATGTATAATTAATGAAAACGCAAAAAGTAAAAATGTTAATCAACATGAACCATAAGAATTCAAAAATTAATCTATTTGTAGAAGATAGGATAATATTTGAATCTTTATTGATCACTAGAGGTTTCCAAATTGGTTCCACATTGCAAGTTATAAATAATCTCCAGAAAAAATAAGGTAAGATATAATATCTTGGTTCAAAAAGTGGTGATGGTGTAATGGTTACCAAAGTACACAAAATTAATGCGGTCCACGATATGTGAGTTAATTGTATTGGTAATTCAATTGGTTCTTTGACAGGTAATGGTAAAATATAGTGGAATGATAATTCGTTTGGTCTTAATAGTTCCATATACGAGTATAAAGTGAAGTGATAAACCGGTGCCATTAATCCATATTTAATTAATCTGTAGTTATTACCAATAAATTTTTTGAAAAGATAAAAAGTGTAATGTCTATTATCAGCTAAAAGGAATGGATGTACTACGGAAAAATATCTAATTACAAGCATTATTAAAATAATTTCAAAGATTGTTCTAATTGGTCTTGTTAAAAATCTCAATTGATAAAGTAAGATGAAATTTTTAGATAACCACAACGGTACACTCAATAAAGAAATGAATAATGTCATATAAAGGAATTGTACCAAATGTAATGAAAAAGTATGATTTGATTTATCACCCAATGTAATTGATTTATTCCATAATAGGTAAATGATGAAAAGTATGAAATTAATTGAATATGGTAACACAATATCGGTTAAATGTTCCATTGAAAAAATGAATAATTTGATATAATTATTAAAGTTATAATTATTGAATTGTTTAATTATAGCAGCTCTTCTCTCTAATGTAATGATAAGTACAAAGCATACCCATACTATATTTGTTTGTCTAAATAAGCAACTTAAACCACCACAAAATGCACTCAACCAAATGCTTTTCTTTTCACCAAAAGGTAAAGTTAAAGTCAAAGTTAATGATTGTAAAATGAAAATAGT
This sequence comes from Grigorovia yakushimaensis, assembly GCA_003709265.2. Lineage (NCBI taxonomy): Eukaryota > Fungi > Ascomycota > Saccharomycetes > Saccharomycetales > Saccharomycetaceae > Grigorovia > Grigorovia yakushimaensis. Next base: position 69,716 of record PPOC02000477.1, on the reverse strand, counting down.
CGACCAGACGTCAGTGTAATATAAATAATAATAAGTTACCATTAAAGGTGTACACATTAAAGTAATTGGCCAAAATCCAATAGCATTAAATAAAAACAAGGGTCTTAAAGTTACCAACGGTAATATGACTACACCACCAAACATGTTCAGTAATCTTGAGAGTGTTAGCTCGGACCAAGATAAATTAATGCAGTTAGCAAATTTGATCCAAATGTAACCTAAAATGTATAAACCTGGCGGTGTAGTAATCTTATTATTCCAAGTGAGCCAATGGTTTTGTAAATAAGTTAAAGTTTGACCCAGGTGAAATTTTTCATCTATGAATTGATAAGATACGTTCTTACTTATCAACCAAAATGTTAAGATGAAATAAATTAAGAGGAATGGGTACGATATTATGTTGAAATAAAATGCGATAATCACTTCGTTTTCTATATTTCTTTCTATATTTGGTGCAATTGTTTGTTTCTTTAAATCGTCGTTAGAGTCATTCATCGTTCATGTTTTTTACTCAGTTTTTGTTTTGGTGATTTGCTTTGTCTTGCTTACGAAGTTGTTTTGTTTTTTGTTTTTGTTTTTGTTTCAAAACGTTTTTTTTTGCTTTTGCGTCAAAAAGTGAAAATTCCTTTGAATTGTTGGTGAGTGTTGCAATGAGCTGAGAGTGGTTGGATATCTTCTATTTCTTGAAAGGAATATTTTAAATTTGTATACGAATATATACTTATATAGGTCTGTACTTGGATATGATTATAAATTTATAGATGCCAATAAATGCAGAACGCACAATTTTCATCTGACGTCTTTGTTATATAATGAAATACCTTCCAATAGAGCGATAATATCAGAACCAAAATTCTTCGAATCATTAAATTCAATAATACTGTCGGACTTTTGATCCCATATCTTATAAAATCTAATTGTTTCATCTGTAGTAGTCAAACAAATGGATGTCTTATCTGGCGAAAGACAACAATTTAACACTCTAAGCGATTGTAATGAGGTGACGTTCAACACTGGCTTGCATTGTGGATAATTATACACTTGTAATAATAAATTACCATTTTTGTCCATTCTGTTATTGTTGTTGTTATTGCTATTGTTGTTATTCAGTCCAGTAGCATTTGAATTAAATCCAAATGTCGCTAGTATTTCTCTTCTGTTATTGGACCAAACTAACGAAGTTATTTGATAATTTGTCTTGATTTGGTTTATTAAAGTACCCGTCCCAATATGCCAAAATTTTATAGTCTTATCTTTGGTACCACCACCTGTGGCTAAAATAGATTTGGACCAAGGACAAAATTCAATAGCTTTTATAGCAGCATCATGATGGAAAACAAACAAATGTTCAGGTTTGAAAATATCTTTTATATTCCAAACCTTGACGATATTATTATTACCACCAACAGCAATAATTTCATTATTATAATTAATTGAGATACCTTACGTTATTTCATCAAAGAATAAAAATATGATGATGTTAGTAAATTTCCACACAGTGAGTTTATTTGTTTTCTATGAAAGGGTTTATTTTTTTTAAACTTACCACAAATTTGCTGTTCTTGAGAATGGAAACAATGCAAAAGGAAAACTTTGTTATTAAATAATTTGAAAATACTTATATTACCTATTTCGTCACCACACATAAATAAATTTGGATTGAAATTCTTGTCTTTATAACTTCGGTCACCAAAACTATTATTAGTGTTCTTAAACCAACTTATGCACGTAATTGATCTCTTTGAAAATAAACTAAATTTGAATAATGGTTTATTAGCTACAATTTTTTTTTGGTCAAACAATAATAATTTGCCCATCTTAGTGCCAATAAGCAAAATTGAGTTGTTCAAAACAGTAGAAACACAAGTAATATAATCGTTCATGTTACTTAAGTAGTTATTATTCAAAATAGTTACAGCACCTAGATTTTGTGACCATAAATAAACTGATCTATTTAAACCTACAATGATATTTGAGTGATTGTTTATTGAGGTACTGTTATTATTGTCATCGATAAATTCAAGATTATCTCTTTGAATGAAACTAGTCGTAACCGAATTGAAATTAGACCAAGATATTAAATTTGAATAAAAATCATTCCTCAGGCATGGTGCATCCAATATTCTGAAAGGTGCAACACTGATAATATCATCAAATTTCCTAAGGGTTGATCTCCTGGGAGATTGGAATGGTGACTGATTTAATGAATTTAAACTTGATCTTAATGGTGAATGCAAACCGTTTTTAATTGAATTTGATCTCTCTAGGGGTAAATATTGTAATATCCGATCATTAATCGGTATACTATTATTCAACTCATATTCGATATTGCTACGACTAAAATCAGAACTTGTACTGTTATCTGTATTATTAATCAACCCCAAAGAATTAGCAATAATGATAGAATGGTCAAATGTATCAGAATCCATGGTATCGTCTGAATCTGCATCTTGTCCATCCACCACCATAACATTACCCAACTTGTATGGATACTTGTTGGTCCATTGTGGTATATATCTGTCCATGAAGCCAGCAGAACACACACTTTGAAAGAAATGAACAATCTTCTTCTTCTTCTTCTTTTGGATCAAAAATTGCAAATTCACAAAAAAGGAAATCCTCTTTTGGTTCATCGAAGGATAAGCAAATCAACCCATTTTGTAGACTATTTTGTAGATTCTTCTTTTATAGACGATAATTGTATAGTAGTACTATCCTATTTGATTTACCAATTACCTGATGAATGTGGTAACTTTTAATCAAGATGAGTCCTTATTTTGCTATTGTGAATTAGATGGTACAGTTAAGATTTACAATATGTGGCCCGTAAGGTTACAGTTAAAGATTAAATTTCCAGGTAGTGTAACACAATGTCAAGTTTTAAACAGAAGTAATTATATGGGGTTGATATGTGGGTTCTGCTAATACCAATAATGAGGTTAAAAATGTTAACATTAACCTTAAACCAATGTTTAGTGATAATGAAGTTGTCATTTGGGATGATTTATTAAAGAAATCAATAATAAGATTAAAATATATGGAGACAGTGAAAAAATTGTATTTTAATCGAGTCACACTGGTTGTTCATACAATAAGTAAAATTTATATTTATAAATTTAAGAATCCACCTGAATTAATTCATACACTTAATGCTAAAATAGATAGTATTATTTATTATCATAAAAGACTTGATAGTAATAATTTAAATCCACAATTAGACAATTTTTTAGTTTTTGAAAATGGGTATGGCTCAGGTACAAATGATAATATAATTTCACCAAAGCAACAAGAACGATCAGAGATTAATCCAAACAGTACTAATTTTAAAATTAATAACATTCAAAACTTCGATGCTAATATTAATGATTACAGCTATAATCAGACTCCAAATAATGGACAATTAACGATTTTTAATACAATTACTGGTAAAAGTAAAATAATTAAAACAGGACACAGACAAAAAATAGGTCAAATAGTAATGAGTAGTAATTGTAAATTTTTAGCTACAAGTTCGATAAACGGTACCATAATTAAGATATTCACATTAAATAATGGATTACTTTATCAAGAATTTAGAAGATCAATTGAAATTGCACCAATATATCAATTAAAATTCAATCCAGTTAATAAGTTGTTATGTTGTATATCTACAAAGCAAACGTTACATATTTTCCAAATTAAATATTCAGACATGGATGATATTGACAATAAAGCAAACGATAATGAAAATGAAAATAAAAATAAAATAAATAGTGGTAATTTGAAGGACAAATTTATGAATACTTATTACAGTTCTTTGAGCCTACTACCGAAGGATACTAAATTAAGAGATAAGTCAATTTGTTCCATTAAACTAATAAATCCGACAATTAGAGAAAATACAAAAGTTAAATTTAATGAAAGTGATAGATGTTTTATTCATTGGATTAATAATGAAACAATTATTTTAATTTGGTTGAAATATAAAATTTATGAAAAATATCTGATCAAATTTGACACAAATTTAGATAACTTTTATTTATTGAAAGACTCGTGGAATTTCTTTGAGTAGAAGCGGTAAAATGTCTTTTTGTGTAGTCTTTTTTGTACAATTCGACAAATAAATAATTACAATAAATAAATAGAGATAAAACTGACTGACTGACTGACAAAAAATTCCGTTTGTACTCGATGTCTCTTTGCTTCCAATTTTGTATGCAATTGGTGGTTTCTTAATTAAGGGAGCCATTTCTTCATGACAGACAAAAACCTTTTCCGGGTAAACAGACAAATTTTGTCGATATTTATTATTTTTTTAATATAAATTGAAAAGTATAAAAGGAAAAAATTTCTACATTTTCGCTTGTACTTTTCTTTCGTCTAATCCTTATTTTAAAATAACCGACGGTAACAATCAATGTAAAGATCAATTATTAGATGTGGACAAAATTTGTCGTATTTTATTATATGACAAATTGTCTCCGTTTATACCGAATACAGTTCTTGCCTTTTACCAGAACTGTCCACTAATTGTCTTTATTTATGTTATTTGTCCAATTATTTTATTTTTTGGAAACTTTTTTTTTCTCATTTTCTTTTTTGTTTTTATTTAAGACTATTATTGTTTTTATTTTCTATTGTTTGCGATTTTTCTTTTATTTTTTCTATTGCCCTTTTTTTTGCTTCTATTTACTCTTTTTGTGTTTTTGTGCGCCCACGTTTTGGAATAAATTTTGCGCAATTGTTACTTTTTTTTTTATATTTTCTTTTATTTTATTACAATTTATTTTGAAGTGAGTTCACTTCTATCAATTGTTGTGAACATAGGAGATAATAATGAGTTTTTGCTTTATTTTGTATCTTAAATTAATTATGTACTTGTTACTTTTTGATTTGTATATAGTCTGTGGTTACTTGTTCTTGTTCAATCGTCAAGACATTTTTATCTATATCTGTAGCAATGTATTTTAACACCTGTTTTAAGGTTTCCTCTTTCTTTAGCTGTCTGTGCATCCTTTCTTAAATTTAAAATCAAATATTTTTTAAAATCTTAAAATGAATTTAATCTCAAGACTTATATAGCTCGAAACCAAATCGACAGAACTTTTCGGACGTCTAAGTTATCATATTTCCTCTTTTAATTCTCTTTCGGTATATTTGGTGTAAAGATTATCAGCTAATTCATCTTTTTTTGCCATTCGAATAATAAATCGTTTATCATTCACAGAAAAGAAAAAATTAAATACTATCAAAGTTTCTTCCCCTTCAAAGTTTTATCGCCAACATTAATTTCAAAAAAACTTAACCTTTACGTATGCTCAAACTAAATAAATGGTTGCCACATCGTTGTGGTGCCATTGCAATGAAAATTGGCATGTTACCCTTCTTCAATACAGAAACTGGTGAAAGGTTTGCATCAACAATCTTAAAATTAAATAATGTAGAAATTATTCAAAACAGAACAACAAAAGAATATGGTTTTTCGTCTATGCAAGTTGGATTTGGTGATAAATCACCATACAAAACAGAAAGAAAATTACTAGGTTTTTATGACAAATTTAAGATCAATCCTAAATTAAAAATAATGGAATTTAGAGTAAATAATGATAATGAACTGTCACCACCAGGTACAATTATTAATGCAGATTATTTTCAAACGGGGCAATTTATTGATGTTAAATCAAAATCAAAAGGTAAGGGTTTCGCTGGTGTAATGAAAAGATATAATTTCAAAGGTTTACCAGCTTCGCATGGTGTCTCTAAAAAACATAGGCATGGTGGTTCATATGGTCAAAATCAAGATCCAGGTAGAGTTTTACCAGGTAGAAAAATGCCTGGTAGAATGGGTGGTGAAAATGTAACAGTTCAAAATTGTCAAATACTGAAAATTGACAAAGAGCTGAACTTAATTTGGGTTAAAGGTTCGGTACCTGGTCCCAAAGGTTCAATCATAAAGATACGTGATTCGTTAAAAAATCCACCAGTCCTGGATCAAAAAAGTGTTGAAAAATAACAAATTTTCAACGCAAATGGCATAAAAAGCATATATTATTCTTATCTATTAATAATTTGTAAGTATCATAAATAAAATTGAAACGTTAATTCAATCATATTGTATGGATAAATTCCATTATATATTTAATCCGCTCTTAAAATGTTTCTCAAAAGTGAAAGTGGCACATAAATATTTATCTATTTATATAAATGTTGCTGTTAAATTATATGTTTGATGTTGTAAATAATTATATTCTAATTTTTATTATTATTATTATTATTTTCGCTGATATTACCATCAGATTAAAGCTAGGTTGAAGTTGAAAAAGCGGGAAAAAAACAATAATTTAATTTATGATAATCAATCATCTATTTCAGATGGCTTCAATAAACCACCAATCTTAGAGGCTTTTTCCTTTTGTAATCTAACTTGTTCATTTTGTTGATTTTCTCTATCTTCAGCAAACAAATAGTCTGTTGGATCACCACCAATTTCTTTGATTTGAACTAAGAAATCTCTTAATATACCGTTAAATTTAATCGAATCTTTGTATTGTTTTGTTAATGCACTTAGGAAATTGGTAACTTGCTCCATTGTTAAATGTGGAAATGCATTACTTAACATATTACCAAGATATTGACTTAAATAAGTCAAATTAGATGTGCCCATTGGTAACTCGTTTTCTTTGTACAATGGTAATGTTATCTTATTGTCATAAACTAATGAAATCAATCTCATTAATAGTAATGACTGTTTGCTAAAACCAGATTTATGGTCAGAATCTGTTAAGACATAAAATGTTTCGCTTACTAAAAGGAAGTAATAGTTAGAGTAAAATTCATTAGCAAATGGTGAATTACCCATAGCTTCGATGTTTTTCACTAATTGTAATGCAATTGAAAGACCATTGACTTCAATATCTCTATTGTTGTGTTTAAATGCCCAACAAATAGCATCGATAAACAATTTAAATGCAGCAGGAGGTAATTCTAAAAATGATGCAAATGATTTTTCATTAATAACTTTCAATAACTTATAGAATTCAACACGATGTTCTGGATATTCCGTAAAATCTTTGTTGATCATATTTAATGTACATTCAAAAACACTTTGTAAAATCAATATAACACCCTGAGGTATCATGTGGCCAACTTTGTTCACTACTGTGGTCATACAGTTTAAAACTTCGGCATCACGGGCATCTGGAACATTATTTAAGTAATCTTCTAAGACGGCATTTAATAAAGGTTCGACAAGAACTTTAACAACATCATCCAAGTTCTTAGCGCTTGAAACATAAATTTCAATTAATTGTAAAATTTCTTTTTTAATAGTTCTTAAACCACGTACCTTTGGCGTTTTTGTGGCAATTAAACCTTCATTGGCAACTTGATTGGAAATCATTGATGAAACAGCTCTATATAACTGTAACATATTGTAATAAATGTGTCCTAGCTGTGAATAGAAATCGGCACCCATAGCTGAACATACGGCAACATTGGTTTTAATAATATTAGCAATAATTTTGACAGTTTCGGAATCTAATAACAAATCAGGATTAGCTGTAGATTGTTCCATAATTGCATCCCAAGCCATATTTGGTAATTGCATCAAATCACTTAATAACTTAGTTTTTTCAGCTGAATTTCTTTCATCAGAAATGATAATACCACATGCTTTGTAAAAGGTGTGAACTTGTTGTGGTTGCAAATCACTGGTAGTTTTTTGAATATCTCTGATAATAGTTTGGATAAATGGTTCACTTTCACGTGGTTGTTGAATAACAAAATGGTACTTACATTTCTGAACAATTTTTAAAAAAGTATCAAAAGCCATATCTTGAACACCTTCATGTGTTTCATGCATAAACTCAAATAATTTCAAAATAACTGTTCTCAAAAAATTCCAATGAGCTCTTAAAAATCTTGGGTATTGACCAACAACATACATAATATCGGAAGCAACAACTGCTTTATTGTCTTTACCACGTTTCTTTTCAGTCAATGCTAATAAATCCTTAATAACAGTGACAACAAATCTCTTTTCAATGGCTTCACTCATTGTACCAGAAATGGAACCAATAGCCCATGATAATGTATTAATGTTATGCCATGACCATTCAGAACCATCAATTTGTCTGGCTAATTTATTTATCATAATTTGTTCTGTGTCTACAACATTTAGATGGGTTAAATAAACTAACACTTCTCTTTCAGACTTGTATAATTGAATAGTATCAGATTCCTTCACAAATTCTCTCACAATTTCACCCTCATCATTTTCAACAACTAACACTTCTTCAGGTCTAACCATATTTTCGATGATAACCCATCTTAATTGTGAACATATGTCTTCATAAATATGTTTCTTAAGTGGGTACTTCTTCATAAATTCTGGATTCAAAGCACCTGAACCTGTAGAAATAGTTTGAGCACCGACGGTTAGTTGCATTAATGGGTTCATTTCGTTAAGTGGAATCTTTTGAACTTCATTAAATAAATTAGATACTAAATTATTCCAATAATCCAAAGTAGTTTTGAACAATTCTCTTTCGTCAACCTTAGATAACTGAATTAGATATTGATGAGCGTTTAATAATAATTCTCTCAAATTTTCATCATTCTCCAAAATAGTTCTATGGTTGGTCAAATATGTTGTTAAAAACATGGCAAAATCTTGTAAGAAAGATTGATCGGAGCCATTTGCAGTATTGTAAAGACTCTTCAAATCAGCATCAATTGGGATAACATTTGCAGAAATTTGTTGTAAAGTATTTTGGAAGTAAAGAACAGTTTGTTGGACAATTGCAGAATTGTTTATAGGTAGCTCTAAGTTTGAAACTTCAGTTAAACATTTTAAAGTGATAGCTCTTGTATCAGCCGAAGCTAAAAATTTAGTACTTAATAATTCTAAGATATTTGTTTCAAAAATATAACGATATGGGATCCAGTGCAAATATCTTAATAATGATTCCAAAGTTGCGACTACCAATGTTGGAGAAGAAGCTTGTTCTAAAACTTGATAACAAAGTTTAAAGATTTGTTCAAATTCTTTGGACATGGATTTTTTTAAATGTAGAGCCTTAGCTTGGGTCATTTGTTCAGCTGAAAAGTCGAATACTTCTTCTGATAACAACTTTAGGATAACCATGTTATTTTCACAAACGTTAACAGATGAAGACGAGGAGCCAATCAATTCAGGAATAAATTCTGGCCAATTTTGAGGCCATTCTTGCTTCAAAACTTGTACTAAGGTTAAATCAGATTTATTGATTAAATTTTTCTCTCTTTCAAAAATAGTATTATCTTGACACATAGAAATGATCATACCGACAATAAAATTTCTAATACCAACTCTTTGTTCACTAGGTAAAAGTTTCCATTTGGTATTAATTAATTTATCTAAAATAGATAAACCAATAAACTTACTTTGAGAATTTTTCGAAAATTGTAAAATTTGATCAGCACGTTGCCAAGCTTCTGGATGTTCCTGAAATTTGGTTAAAACAGTCTGTGCCTCTTTTTGTTGAGCACCAGATCCAGTATAAAAAGTATTAACCACTTGATCCAACAAAGTGATATCTAATTCTTTCGAAAAATCTAAAATTCCTTCCATTTTTCTAGAAAATAAAACTCCTAATTAACAATACAAAAAATTAGTTCTAGCAATTTGTGCTTATTTGGTTGTAAATGAGTCTTCGAAGTTGCAAATTATTTAGTTCAGCTTCAAATACATAGATTTATTTAGCATACTTTTTTTTTCTTTTACATAACAAAAAAAATATTGTTCACATGCGGGTAACGGCAAAATATTCAAACTCAAAAGGCAACTTGAAGAAGCACTTCGAAATCCGTTTTGAATGCCATTGGGAAGATTTGATTACAATGCATAAGATTATTTAATGTACAATTATATAAAAAAACGGTTAGAATATATACAGAAAGGTTGAAAAGACCATTTCCATTTAACGTATCTTTTATTGGAAAATTTTAGAACCGACGTCCACGCATCAGCATATGTCTAAATTAGTAGCTTATTCAGACATCAACGGAAATATAAAAGTATATTTGAAGAAACTTTAATTTAGTCCTCATCTATTTTGTGAATTTTTCAACAGGACTTCGCAATTCAGGGTGTAATACTATACCAACCTTAAGATCATTCTAGAAATACTAGTAATGAAATAAAAATGAAATGTAAATTATGAGCAAAACCGCGCAACCCTTTGCCTTCGTATTGTACTGGAGTAAAGGTTGAGATTATATTTTCATTAATTAGTGAAGATGAAGATGGTAATGTGGCTTTGTCACTTACAGCAACCACCGTTGGTGCTATTGTTACCAACGATTTACCTAAGGAGTTACCGTTTGTAGATGCACTAGTCAACTGCTCATTGGCGTTAACATCTGCATTTGGCACGAAAGTAGTAGAGCTACTGGTAGTGGTTGTAAAGATAGGAGTTGATGAAGCAGGTTGATATTTGCTATTATTGATTATATTGGTAGCTTGAATAGGGTTGGTGGTAGTGGCTTTGGTATCAAAAGACGGTGAAATGTTTGAATTATCTTCATTTTCAACAAATCTGTCAGTAACTGAAAAGTCGTTGGCGGATGGGGTGGTAACCACACGAGTTTGCGCATTTGGCTGGTCTTTGGTATTAATAGCTTGAGTGACAATAGGGGTACCATTAGAAGAGGAACTTTTAGCTACAAAAGTTAATGCATGAGATAAAGTTGGAGTAGCTATCAAAGAATCCATCAGTTGAGTCAATGAAGATTTTCGAATAGCTGAAACCTTTTTAGAGTAAATACTGTCTGTACCATAATTGGTATGGTTAGAATAGTAAACATAGGCACTTCTGGCACTACTTGAAGAAACATAATTTGAAGAAGAGCTTTGCTGTTCGTCATTATAGGAAAGAGTAATAACAACATCATTTCCATGATTATCTTTAGTAGTCGTCAAAGTGGTTGCAACATCAGTCATATAACATGTGGTTATGGTTGAAGTGAAGGAAATATCGATGGTTGTAATAGTGGTCGATACTCTATAACTACTAACAAAATCTAAAGTATTTCCGTTGGAACTCAAATCTTTAGATGATTTGTTATCAGTGTTTTCAACGGATCTAGTCACAAAAGTGTGATCCACATCTTTAACATTAGTTGTGGTTGTGGTTGTAGTTACTGAAAGATCAGTAGAAAATACAGTAGTAACCACAGAACTACTTGATGATGTAATATGGACTTGAGAAGGATTGAAAGACGAAGACGATTCTACAAAAGATGATGCATAACTAAATTCAGTCACGATAGCAGTGCTTTCCTCAGAGTTGATATTAGAGTCGTGTGAGTTGGTTGAGATAACTTCATATGAGCTAGTCATGGTCTTAGAATCACCATTCTCATTGGTGGTGGTAATAACGGTGCTTGGAACATCAGTAGTGAAAAAAGTAGTAATCACAGAGGTCGAAGATAATTTAACATCAGTAATGGTAGTTGAAACTCGATATTTCGCATCTGTCTGCGAACCACTAGAAAGGATAGATGATTCTATCAAAGATAATGTAGAACTAGATTCAGTCACGATATCAGTGCTTTCTTCAGAGCTGATATTAGAGTCGTGTGAGTTGGTTGAGATAACTTCATATGAGCTAGTCATGGTCGTAGAATCACCATTCTCATTGGTGGTGGTAACAACGGTGCTTGGAACATCAGTAGTGAAAAAAGTAGTAATCACAGAGGTCGAAGATAATTTAACATCAGTAATGGTAGTTGAAACTCGATATTTCGCATCTATCTGCGAACCAGCGGAAAGGATAGATGATTCTGCTGACGATGATGTAGAACTAGGATTAGTTACGATAGAAAAAGAAGTAGAATCTGAAGAAAGGCTTGAAAAAGAATCGTCTTGCGAACTAATATCACTTATGGCAATAGTGGACAAAACAGAAGACTTTGTTCCAACAACTAAACCTCCATTAGGATCTGTAGAGGTCACAAATGTTAGAACTTGAGTTTGAGTAGTAGTGGGATCAGTTATAGTGGTCGTTAATTCACTTGGTAAAGTAAAAATTTGTGTGGAAGATTGAGTTCCAACTACTAAACCTCCATTAGGATCTGTAGAGGTCACAAATGTTAGAACTTGAGTTTGAGTAGTAGTGGGATCAGTTATAGTGGTCGTTAATTCACTTGGTAAAGTAAAAATTTGTGTGGAAGATTGAGTCCCAACTACTAAACCTCCATTGGGATCTGTAGAGGTCACAAATGTTAGAACTTGAGTTTGAGTAGTAGTGGGATCAGTTATAGTGGTCGTTAATTCACTTGGTAAAGTAAAAATTTGTGTGGAAGATTGAGTTCCAACTACTAAACCTCCATTAGGATCTGTAGAGGTCACAAATGTTAGAACTTGAGTTTGGGTAGTAGTGGGATCAGTTATAGTGGTCGTTAATTCACTTGGTAAAGTAAAAATTTGTGTGGAAGATTGAGTTCCAACTACTAAACCTCCATTAGGATCTGTAGAGGTCACAAATGTTAGAACTTGAGTTTGAGTAGTAGTGGGATCAGTTATAGTGGTCGTTAATTCACTTGGTAAGGTAAAAATTTTGGGAATAACTGTCGAAGCTGTTACCAATGCATGGAAATCATCTGTAGAAGTGAAATATGAAACAATACCAGTTGAAGTAGCAGTTGGGTCGGAAAATGTAGTTGTAAAATCGGTAGGCAAAGAAAAAATTATTGAAGAGGTGGTTGCCCCAGTAAGAGTAACACCCTTTGATACGGTAGAATAATATGAAATGAAATTTGTGTATGTAGTTGTGTCTTCGGTGACGGTAGTAGTAACTGGATCCGGAATAAGCACGAATTTTGCAAATAGTGGCGTTTTCACATGGTATATGATATCAATAATATTATAATCGTCATTAACCGTTGAAGTACTAGTTTCGGTAGCATAAGTGGTTGGAGCTTGAATAAAAGCACCTTCTAATTCAGTGCTATATGAAGTAGCGGTTCTTGAGGTAAAATCATATTCCATGTCAATTTTTTCACATAAAGTGTCATCAACAGTACTTGAATAAATATAAGAACTTGCACCAATATTATTATCAGTTGAACCGTCCGGTAAAGTTAAATTAATTTGCAAAACAGCTCTTTCCTCATAATTAACGTAAACAGCTCTAAGTGGATATAACAAACCGCCCTCTAAATACATTTCATGAACAGTTGCAACACTCTCTGTATCGGTTGGTTTGACGTTTGAAGAAATATAGGAGTCTGCGGCAAAAACACTATTTTCCTGACAACAATCAAAAGCTGAACCAGCACCCATCATAACCAGTAAAGAATCATCGGCTTTTAAACTCATTTGATAAAGACCAGTTTGTGGTGCTAAGTAATAACCCGTTAACTCTAATGTAAAATTTGTACCTGTAACATGAACCCCGTAAAACTCATCAGGTGGAACGGCTGCACTGTAGAAATTAATATCGGTAACACCTGAAGTGGCACCAACAACTTTACTATTTAGATATCCCCCCATTAAATATGTATTGTCTTTAAAAGACTCGGTATCTTTCAAAAGATATTGATAAAAGGTAGCTTTCATACCTTCACTCATTGCACCGGCTTGTTGACACGCATCCGGTGTAATACCTGCAAAAGAAAAATTAATTAAGCTTGCAATTAATAACAATAGTTTGAAATATATATTTAAGTTTATCATAATGATAGTTTTTGGAGCAATTTCGCAATGATATATTTGGTTTAAAATTGTTAGCTATGAACAGATTTGATTTAGTTTAATTTTATTTATTTTATTTATTTTATTTATTTTATTTATTTTATTTATTTTAATTTAGATGGAAAGTAATTGTTAATAATTTATGATTTTTGTTATTGTAATTTTTTCCAAAGTTTAGGTTGATCGCTAGCTAAGATTTGAGAAGAATGGCCTAAAATTCGTTATTTTATCTTATTAAAACTGGATGATTATATATATTCAAAAAAAAAAAAAAGAATTCTAAAATAAATACGACAAATAGACCATGAAATTCATTGTAAACCATTAATAATTCTTTTTTTTGCACTGATTGTTCTACTTCGTTATTGCTTTCTTACTAACTTAATTTCGGGTCACTTATAAAAATAAGGTTTTTTCAATGAAAAGAAACAATATAAAAAATTTAAATTTCAAGAAGAAAAATTTCTACCCAAATACCCTACTACTTTTATTGAAAAGGGATGGATACTTGGTAAAAGGAGATGTAAAAAAGGTTGTAAGACTGCGTACAAATCCTAATGCCTATAACTCCATAGGTAAATAAATGAGGAGAAATGAAGCCAAACTTTAATTTAGAAAGAAAACATCTTGAATTTGCCTACATGAAGAATTGCCTACATGAGCAAATATCATAGATTTTAAAACAATGGCCGGAGGAAGTTATTAATCCAACGGTTGCTAGGGAAGATGTTTACAATATTTAAGAATAGGCATTTTAAAAATCTTAAAAGCACTTTTCTGAAAAGCATACGTACAAGCGCGTTTAGAAGCAGGAAACAAATGAAGCACTCATATTAAATTATGTAAAAGAAAAAATAAAAAAACATTCTGAAAGCTTTTTCAATTTGGTAGATTTATCAAAATAGTACATGAAAAGTGTATTCGAAAGTAAAAATCCGATTAAAATTTGTTTTTTTGGTCTTACTTGGTCATTCTTTTAGCGGATTTCCCTTTTACATTTCTAAGCAAAACTAAAATCCATCATTTTTCTCTTGACTTTTCTATCTAATGAAAAAAATTCTTAAAAAATTCTAAAAATTGTAAGGAGTATTTTTCAGCCATTCGTCATTGGCATGATTTTTTACCACTTCATCCTACTAGTTTCTTTAACTTGAACGTTTCTGGACAACTTTGGGCTCAGATAAATTACCATTCTTTATTTTTACATATTTTTTTTTCATTATGTACATTCATTCATTCATAATCATTAGTCATGATTTTTAGTTTGAACGTTCTGCAAGCAACTTGATCCCTTGATTTCTTTTTTACCCCTCTTTTTGTACAAAAATCAACCTATAACCTGGTTGATAGTGAAAAAGTTGCTGTCTCTTTTTGTAATTTTTTCTCAATGTTGCTCTCTATTTACACAGTATTGTTTTGTGTAAAATTTTTCATTGTACAAGCAACTATTCTAATACTGCTTTCATCTATGAAAAAGATCATCTCTTTAAAAGTTTTTTTTCTCACTGTTCAGTAATCTCAGACAGGTGGGAGCAAAAAACAACCGGCAACTACTATACCATCATTGTAACTATTTTAGAAGCTATGGAAAAACAATTACAACAAGCAAGAGAAGGGGAAATAAGATAAAATAAATAGATCCGCTAAAAGTTTGTACGTATGAATATAGCAAACAATTAAATTAAGCTTTTCAGAAAAAATCAATATTAAAGTAGAGATTTCATTAAATAAGTGTAGTTCTATTTCTAATTTGTTGGATGAAAATGCCGTATTAGGAGAAAATTATTGAAAAAGGATTTCGATTGAAAAAAAAATAGAAAGTTGCCTTTTTTTCGCTCTTTAGGGAAAAAAGAAAATAAACAAAGACGTCAAAAAAAATTAAAGGTTATCTGTCGTATTTTCATGGTCAGAAAAAAGCTGTTAAAGGAAATGTCGATTAAAATTTTTGTTGAACCTTTTTAGACTAATTTTCCTTTCTTCTTCTACATGTTAAGGAATAAAATATTACATCTAAGTACTAATTATACTATAAAGAGGAATACTAGCCAAAAATTTTCTTTTAAATAGCTACCTTAAATAAGTTTTTTCTTTAAATTTTACTTCTACTTCTAGAAAGAGTTTTCTGGTTTTATTTCAAGAAAACTTGTCAAAAGTTGTTTATGTAATTTTATGTTACTAAACCACTATCGGTCATAAATTATGGGAAAAGATTTTCAAAAAAGGGAACGGGAGAATACAATCAAAAATCAGATAACTAAAAGGAATTAAAATTGATAACTGCTAAAAGTAAGGTAAACTTTTCTTATTCAAAACCAAATATAACTTCCATTTGATTAAGCTTCCTGATCGGTGTTTAGTAGCATCAACCATCATCTCATTTATTTTGCATTATTTCGGATTTTTCCAAATTTTGCAAATTCCCGACATTCAGAATTCATACAGAATAAACAAACTTTCAGTACAAATCTTGCACCGTTCGAAATGTCTTAAGTGGTGTTATGCAATTCAAGAGAGGGGAATTTTGCTATAACATTACCACAAAGGCACTTTTCCCGATTTAAAGTTTTAAACTTGTATTTTATATTAAAAGCTTATTTTTTTCTTCTTCAACTTTCTTAAAAATGCTCGACTAGTAACCTAAAGGAAAGCAGACTGAATATACCCAATATTTACTAAGCATGGGCAAATTGCCCTTTAAGGAAAAAGTAGCATTTAGCATTAAATTATTTGCTATTTTGATGACGTATTGTCAAAAAATGACGAGTTTAATATATCTTTTCAGTGAGTAAGCTGACAAAATCAATTTTTTTATTAGTAAGATTAGCCTAATTTTGAAAATCGTTATTTTTAAAAATAAATAGAAGTATATCGCTTAAAGCCGTGCTTTTTATCTAGAAAAGTGTTTGTCGGTCTTGAGTTTTTCTAAATTTTTTCCGACTTCTTAACAGCAGCATCGAAATATTTTCATTTTTATGACAAAAAAAGTTATTAGTAACAAGTTTTGCAAATCTTTTATAAATAATTTATTAAAATAATTTCACAAGGCATGTAAACAATGAAAACTTTGGGTTTTTATCACAAATCTTACGATTTTTAAACAACTTTAATCCGGAAAGTAAACGGATTTATTTAACCTCCTTTTCTTATTTTTCTTATCTTTCTTATCTTTCTTATTTTTTTTAAATCTAGTTTCTTTAATGTAACTATGGGTAACTAACTTGAAAAATGAAAAATTGCAAAACATTTTGTTTATTTTGGATTCTAATATATGTTTCTTTAATCATTATATTTTAGCATAGTATTCTATTCTATGAGTCATGAATAATTCTAGAATAAAAATATATAAAAATGCATTGCAACATAATAACTCATTTACTTATAAACAGTATGAAATAACTTGCTTTCAAAAAGAAAAAATTGCTCTGGGACCTTGCCTACCACAAGTTTGTTTTTTTGTTTTTGGTTTATTTGGAATATATATGTATACGTGTATATACCTTAAATACACCTTTCCTTTTATGGCATCTTGTAAGAAAGGTAAATATGCTCATGAATAAATATAATATTTTGGAAAAGTCGTTAAATTTAATAATATTATCATTTTGTCGTTTTGTCATTATTCTTTATATTAACAATATTTGAATATTGGATATGCACTTTACATGCAAATTTTAAGTTGTCCTGAATGTCTAATCCTTCGTCTATTACTCCACCAAATCCCATTCTTTTATTTTCATAGTACCATTTTTTTGTAAATTGGTATAAAATTTGAAGGCATTTTGCAGCATATGTGGTTCATGTAAACAACTATGTCTTGTAGCATAATGTTCAGATTTGTTTAAGTAATCCAGCAGCAAATCTTTGTAATCTGGATGTGCACAATTCTTAATAATTTCACGTGCTCTTTCTCTTGGTGACAAACCTCGTAAATCAGCTAAACCTTGTTCAGTGACAACAATGTCAAGGTCATGTTCTGTCTGATCAACGTGTGAAACCATTGGTACAATAGATGAAATACCAGTAGGATCGATTTTAGTACGTCTTGTTGATGGACAATGCATAATTGATAATTTAGCATTTCGTAAGAAATCTGCCGAACCGCCCAAACCATTCAGCATTTTGGAACCACTGACATTGGTTGAGTTGGCATGGCCATAAATGTCTACTTCGACAGGAGTATTCATTGCAATAACCCCAAGACGACGAATCAATTCTGGCGCATTAGAGACTACTTGAGATCTTAAACAAATCTTATGTTTGAATGTTTCCCAGTTTTCGAATGCTTTTTTAAATCCATTTTCAGTTAATCTGATTGAAGTAGCAGTCGCAAAATCAAGTGAACCATTTGCAAATAATTCTAAAAAGGAGTCCTGAAGTACTTCAGTCCAAACATTCAAATGTTTAAAATTTGCATCAGTTAAACCTTCAATAACCGCATTGGCTATGTTGCCAATACCGCTTTGTAGGGGTAGTAAATTGTTAGGTAATCTACCATGTTTTACCTCGTTCCTAAAAAATTCTACCAAATTAGAAGCAATGGCTTTTGAAGTGTTGTCAGATGGTGTATTTGGTGGTACTTTGTCCATAGTGGTAGATTCAATGATTGCAATGACTTTGTCTGGATCAACTGGGATGGAATCCCTTCCATTTCTATCGTCAACCTTCAAATATGGATATGGTTTTCTATATGGTGGTAATGCAGGCATATCAATATCATGTATGCCTTCAAAAGATGGTGTTGCTGTATTTACCTCCACGATAATCTTATCACTCACCGAAATAAATTCTGGTGAACCACCTACTGATGGTCCAGGCACAATTGAGCCATCTGATTTAATAGCTGTAGCTTCGATAATCATATAATCTAAAATTTTGCCATCTGTTCTATCCTTAGTGTAGAAGCCGTACGTTAAATCTTGAGGGAACATAGATAAATGCTTGTCAAAAAATTGCATCCTGCCTTCATTTATTGCTTTCGCAATTGGTTTACCCACTTGATGTGGTGCCCTTTTAATAATCATATCATTAATTGCCCATGCTTCTTCTTCAGGTCCAGCAGATGCCCCGACAAATAAATTAAATTTTAATTTGCCCTGAAGATTATTCTTTTCTACATGTTCGACGAGTGCTTCTGGAATACACTTTGGAGTACCAACGCCAGTAAAACCAGACCAACCCAAATATTGGCCTGTTTTGAACAATGGTATTAGTTCATGCACATCTTTTACTTTTTTCAAATAAGGAAGATACCTCACTCTTTCTCTCAATAAAGTAGAAATTGTCATTTTTGTGTTAAATGCTAATGTCTTTACAAATAACTAAGGTTCTTATTTACAAAAACGTTTAAAGTTAATGTCTTATGAATTCAATGGTATATATTTGTATAGTTCTTTATGTAAATTGTATTTTGTTTTTGTGTTCCAAATCCTAAAGTAATTAAATAGATTTAATTGCTCGAAAAAAGTTATTTCCTTAAATTGGAAATAACAAAATCTGTACATTATCGATACTTGATGATTGGCTCTGTGCGATCTGGTGATATATGCACAATGAACTGGAGCGTGTGGGGATGTAGGATGCAATGTTTTGGTTATGAAGGAAAGAGTGGGCTATGCATTTGCGAGGCACAGGTTACAAACTCTTGGCATTTATTCAGAAAATAGCATGCATAAGTGTTGGCATGTTCTTCTTTTAGTTGATTTGAGATATCTTTGGTCATTATAGTTAGGCAAATATTTCATTCCATAGTAGTTTTTTTAGATCCTTTGTGGTCAATACGTCTTTATAATGATCAAATTCAAAGAAGCTTGGCGAAATCGGTTGACCCTCTGGTTCATCAGTTGGATCATGATAATTTTTCAAGTATGGGTGTCTTAAAGCATCAGCAGCTGTAATACGTTTATTTGGATCAAAGACAAGCATTTTTTTAAGCAAATCAAGACCCATTGGATTTATATTGGGGAACATTTCCTCCCATGGTCTTGATTCATATTTAGGCAAAGAGAGAATATATTCACGAGCTCTTTTCGATTCAATACATTGTAAATCTTCAATTGTTGGAGTACCGATGATACTAAAGATTAACATTAGTTGATGTCTATAATCCTTACCAGGACAAATTGGTCTCTTAGCAAATAATTCCGCCAATATACAACCGCATGACCAAATATCCATGGCCTTGGAGTATTTGGCTGCTGTTAACATAACTTCAGGGGCACGATACCATCTTGTTGCCACATATTCTGTCATCCCACTTTGTTTTGAATCGATCGCTTCTTCGTTATCATTTTCTGCATCAATAATTCTTGCTAGCCCAAAATCACAAATCTTTAAATCACAATTAGAATTAATCAATAAGTTAGATGGTTTTAAATCACGATGAATAACGTTTGAACCATGCAAGATTTTAACACCTCTCAATGTTTGATAAATAAAATATTGGACATGATCATCTGTTAATTTCTGTGTTGCGATAACTTTATGTAAATCTGTTTGCATCAATTCTTGAATAATATAAACCTCGTTAAAATTTTCAAATGAATCAGGTCTTTGAATATCAAACACTGATATTATATTTTCATGTTGGAAATATCTCAAGATTTTGATCTCTCTCAATGTTCTTAATGCAAATAATGGTTTATCGAATGGTTCGATTTTTTTAATGGCGACAATTTCTCTAGTAGGTTTGTGGATCGCTGAGCAGACAATACCATATGCACCCTCACCTAATAATGATTTCAACTGAAAATCGCTCGAAATGTTGAACACAATTTTTTTACCCATTATTTCTGTGTTTGATAAGTGCTTATTTTTATATATTTATGTAAAACTAGTTGCTTCTGTAAACACAACTATAGACGGCTTATCTTATGTGCTGTTGAAAAACAGTATTCTTCAATCCAAAAAGTAAGCAAAAAGATCAGCTAAAATACAAGAATATTTTATATAGCGTTTGACAAAAACCTCAACTTTTGTTCATTTTCAAACAATTTTGAAAGTGTCACTGAACGTTTCATGTTAAAAATTGCATCAGTTTGTTTCAAATTTCAAAATCGATGGAAATGTTTCAAGTTTGGATTCAACTGTGTGCTGATGGTTCACTGGAGCATTTTGGTCTAGAATCGACTGGGTGTTTACACACAACGAATATATCATATATATATATATATATTCGCTATTTAATTACCAGTAGATTTTATTTTTAGAGGAGATTGTGTTCATTGTCTCAATTGTATTTCGAACATTCTTTCTATCATTTTTCTTGATTTCGAATCATTTTTGGACGCTTTGTAGTAAACTTTTCGATCAATTCTCAAATCTAGGTAAAACCAAGGTGTTGAAAATGATCCATTACATATGTTTAGACAGTGTATTGCTCAACGTTCAAGTACTATTCGCGATACCACTCCACTTAGAGGCTTAAGTCGATTTGTCACCCGGAAATCTTCATTTTTCACTTTAGGAGTTTTATAAGAAAATGAAAATTCTGGGAAGAATACAGGAAAGATACGGTAAGGTGCAAAACTGTGCAGCAACATATGATGAGACTCCTACGTTCAGTATCTTTATATGCATTATTTTCCATATTGACACGGTCGGTTCTTGCAGCTGATTCTTTTGAACCTAAAGTTGTCAAGATTGACTCAAAGGGTTCCCATAGTATTGTCGCATTCGACGATACTACCACTCTTTTAAGAATAGAAGATGATAAGTTAGTGATAAGTAATGATAATGGGCTTAAATGGGATGATGTCAAACAAATTAAGGAACCCGTATTATCTGTTACCATTGATTCAAATTTCAATAAAGAAAGGGCATTTGTATCGCTATCGAATGAATTTGGGTTTTATTTAACTGATGATAAGGGTAAAAATTGGAGGAAAATTGGCAACAAAGTAAACGATGTTGTGCTTTGTGATCTAAAGACCAATCCGTTTAATAAAGACTATATTCATGTCTCATGCTTAACCTGTGAACATGATAATGATAAAGATAATAAGAAAAGTAAAAGTAATAACGACCTAGGCTTACCTGACTTTGCTAATATAAGGAAAGATAGTTGTAAAACTGTACTATACATATCTAATAATGAAGGTAAAAGTTTCAATGAAGTTGCTATTCCAAATGAAAAAGATAGTTCTGATAATTCTGAACTTGTAAGGACTTTAACTGAATGTAATTTTGCCAAATTTACTAAAGACTCAGAATTAGATACCACTGATAGTACTCTTTTCTGTAATAAAAAAACTGCTACCATGAGCAAACATAAATCTAGAGTTGTTGAACAACAATCAACTTTCTTCTATACTGATGATTTTGGTAAAAATGTGAAACTTATTGATCAATTCAAAGATGTCACTGTAGCATATGTTAAACTTTTAAAATCTTATATTGTAGTATTAACACAAGATGATAGACATAATATGTTGTCTCCAAAAAAAATTTGGATTTCAAAAGATGGTAAATCATTTAAACAAGCCTATATCCCATCGCAAATTAGATATGATATAACTGGTACTATCTCTCAAGACGACTCTAATAGAATTATTCTACCTATTATCAGAACCAAGACTGAGGATAATAGTGAAAACGATAACAAAAAGAGAAAGGAAACTATTTCTGAAACATTTATTTCAGACTCTACTGGTTTAAAGTTTTCTATATTAGATTGGACAGTTATTGATGGTCGTTCAAATTCGTTATATTATTTAGTTGATTGGTTGAAGGGTACTAGTATTGTAAGAAAATTAACCACTATAAGACATAGCAATCAAGGTAAAGGTCATAAGACAGAACATAAAATAAACGCAAAGATTACTACCGATAATGGTATTACTTGGCAAAATTTGAAAATTGTGGATCCAGGTAATGAAAAGGCATATCCTTGTGATATCAATGACTCTGAAAATTGTTTCCTTTCCTCATTTTATTTTAATGAAATTGCTCATGCACCAACTGCCGGTATCCTAATGATGGTCGGTTCAGTTTCTGATGGTTCTTCAATTGACATTGGTAATTTAAATACTTACATTTCAAGAGATGGTGGTATTACTTGGAAAATGGTTTTTGATTTTCCAACAGCATTCGCGACTGGTGATTATGGTAATGTCATTGTTGCGTTACCATTTGATCCAGAATCTGATGAAGATCCAGCTAGTGAAATTTACTATTCTCTGGATCAAGGTAACTCTTGGCAAGAATATCAATTAAAAGAATCTTTCGTACCAATTGATACCTTTGTTATAACAAACGATGGTTCCGGCTCAAATTTCATGCTATCTGGTCTAAAGATTGGTGATAAATTTAACCAATTTTTTGAAAGTGATATTGTCTATTCAATTGATTTTTCTGGTGCCTTTGACGGTAAGAAGTGTCAAGATTCCGATTTTGAAATGTGGGACCTAAATAATGGTAACCCTGTTAATGGTGCTAAGTATAGTTATAGGAGAAGAAAGTTGGACGCCAAATGTTTAGTAAGAGAAACTTTTACTGATTTAATTTGGAAGGAGGAGCCAATAGATGATTGTACCCAAGATGACTATGAATGTGCTTTTGAATTTGTTAAAAACAATGATGGTAAATGTGTCCCTGATTTAAATTTGATGAAATTTTCAAATACTTGTAAAAATAACAAAAAAGTTCAACTAAAATCCATGCATTTAATCACAAATAATAAATGTAATAAAAAATTAACTATTGATTCAACTGAAGTGGAATGTGAACAAATTCCTGAATCCGGTAGAGGTGGTAATGAAATTACTGTCACTGAAAATACTTTCCCTGGAAAGATTTCATTTTATGAATACTTTGACTCAGTTGAGGACGAAACTGTTATTATTGGTGATGAATCGGGCCATGCTTTTATTTCTCATGACGGTGGTCAAACTCTTCATAGTATTGACACTAAGGGCGAACCAATTAAAGAGATTGTGTTCAATTCAGAATTTTCGAATGCAGCTTATTTATTTGGTGAACAAGGCTCTTTATATACTACGCAAGATAGAGGTCAAACGTTTGCTGTTTCTAAATTACCAGAATCTATGCAACTTGGTTTCCCACTTGACTTTAATGCTAAAGATGTGAATAGCTTTATTTATTATGGTGCTAAAGATTGTAAATCAGTTTTCGACCCAAATTGTCACACTGTTGCTTATATCACAAAGGATAATGGTGTAACATTTCAAGAGTTATTAAGTAATACTATTCATTGTGAATTTTCTGGATCTCAATATATTCATCCATATGATGCCAATATGATTATTTGTCAAACAAAAGATGCTTCAACTTCTCAGAGAATGCTGATTTCATCTACTGATTATTTCAAGAACGATAAGAAAATTTTGTATGATAATATTGTTGGTTATATGTCCACTGAAGGTATTAGTGTGGTTGCTGTTAATCATGCATCTGATGATATCAGGGCTTATGTTACTCAAGATGGTAATGAATTTGCTGAAGCTAGATTACCTCAATATATGCAAGGCAAAAAACAACAATCTTTCACTGTTTTAGGTGTTCAATTGGGTTCTATATTTTTACACTTGAGTACTGAAGATAATATGCGTGGTAATTTTGGTTCATTGTTGAAATCTAATTCAAACGGTACTTCATTTGTTACTCTAAAGGATGAAGTTAATAGAAATAAAGGAGGTATTGTCGATTTTGAAAAATTACAAGGCCTTGAGGGTATTATTTTAATTAATACAGTTGAAAATGGCAAAGAGCTTACCGAAAAAGATGTGGCCAAGCGTGTAAGAACTCAGATCACCTATAATGATGGTTCTGATTGGACTTATTTGCAAGCTCCTGCGAAGGATTCTACCGGTAAAAAATACGGTTGTAACGTTAATAATAAAGAAAAATGCTCATTAAATTTACATGGTTTCAGTGAAGTTACTGATCTTAGAGATACATACTCATCAGGCTCGGCATTTGGTATGTTATTTGCTGTAGGTAACGTTGGTAGCTCATTATTACCATTTGATGAATGTTCTACATTTTTCTCATCTGATGGTGGTAGTACTTGGCAAGAAGTTACTAAGGAACCAACTCATTGGGAATTTGGTGATCATGGTGGTGTACTGGTTGTCGTATCCACTAGTAAGGCCACTAACATGTTAAAATACTCTATCGATTCAGGTAAAACATGGAAAGACTACCAATTTAGTGAAAAAGAAGTTAATGTTCGTGACATAATTACTGTACCACAAGATTCTGCCTTAAGATTCTTGTTAATTGCCGAAGATATCAGTTTATCAGGTCAATCCGGTAAATCTTTCACAATTGACTTTTATAATAGTTTCAAGAGACAGTGTGATTTTGATATGGAAAATGGTATGGGTCCAGATTTTAAGTTTACTCCAATAAGTCCCATTCAAGATCAATGTCTATTCGGCCGTAGAACTGAATATTTAACTAAGATTCACAATGATTGTTTTGTTGGTAGTATTCCACTATCTAAATATGAAAGAATAACTGAAAATTGTACATGTACTAGAAACGATTTTGAATGTGATTACAACTACGTTAGATCAAAAGATGGTACTTGTAAATTAGTTCAAGGATTATCTCCACAACCAGCATCTGATATTTGTAAAATTGATTCATCGCTTATCGAATATTCTGAGCCAACTGGTTATAGAAAGATTCCGTTATCTTCTTGTGAAGGTGGTTTGAAATTAGACTCCACCTCTGATAAATATCCATGTCCAGGTAAAGAGAAAGAATTTAGAGAAAAGTATAGTGTTACTGGTAAATCATTCTTCGGTTGGTTCTTCTTTTTCTTTATTACATTTATTATTGTTGGTGTTATCATCTATGATAGAGGTATTAGAAGAAACGGCGGTTTTGCCAGATTTGGTGAAATCAGATTAGGTGAAGAAGATGGATTAATTGAAAACAATAGATTTGATAAAGTTGTTAATGAAATTGTCAAAGGTGGTGTGATATTAGTAGGAAGTGTAGTAACTGTAGGTCAACTTGGTGCTAGAGGTATTAATAAGATATATACCAAAGTAAAAGAAAGATTCTCAAGAAGAAGGGGTCCAAGTTATTCATCGTTAATGCATGATCGATTCATTGATGAAGCTGACGATTTACTAGCAGGTCACGATGATGATGCTGATGATTTAGCAAGTTTTATGGAACACGGTAGCAATTTTGAGATTGACGACGATGATGATAATAATTCTTCAATGGTTGGTCAAGTACCATTCGTTGATGAAGTAGATGAAGAATCTGTTGCTGTTAGTCCAGCTGAAACAGCGAATTTGATCGATGAAGAAGATCTCGGTATTCCAAGTACAGTTGTACCTGAAGAAACAACTACAAAAAGCGAAACTGCGGATAATGCCAAGGCAGATGATACCGCTAACACCAAGTAGTTGTTTTATTATATATAAACATTTTGATTTATATAAAAATAAAAAACAAAACGATTTAAGTGAAATTTAAGAAAACTCTTAATAAAGAATTTTTTGAAGTGTTGTTAACGATGGAAAAATGTTCAAACAAATATAGTGAATGGCAATATTTTAAATTACAAATGTATGTAGTGTAAATTTTGAGGTTGTATAATCTGCTGGAATAAGCTAATACTAACAATATTTACAAATTATGTTATGGGTTTTACATATTTGAAGTACAGAACATCGATAAATGATGAGCAAGATAAAGAATTGAAAATTGATCAAATGACATGGAGACAATGGTTAAATAATGCATTGAAAAGGACCCATGGTTTGTTTGGTGAAAGTATAGAGTACCATTTTTTAAATCAAGATGATAAGATTGCGTACTTTAAAGTAAGATATGTGGATTCAGAAACTTTTGCCACCGCCATTGCTACATATACTTCAACTGATGAGTTAGTTGGTGCACCTTTAGTGGTTAATATTCTTCAACAAGTTAAAAAATTGGAAAAATTAGATATTTCAGAAGATGACAAAATTTGGTTGAAAAATCGTATCGAAGAAGAGAAAGAAGATAATTGCATGTAATTATAATTCAATTATATAATAATATTGTATAGTTTTAGTGATTTTTTTTGATTGTTAAACCCATTGAAAAAATCCACAAGATGATTCTTTATCATTAGAAGCACCTTTGGATCTAGCACAGGTCCAAAACTTTCTACCTGGATTTTCAGTTGTTCTAGAAGTTTTTAAAATAGTTTCTTCATTGTGTTTACAATTGGGGGGTTTGCCAAAAATGTCCTTCATTGAGAATTTTTTCTGTTGTTTCTTTTCAAATGGATTCTTTTCAGCTGGTATGCTTGAATAATGAGATTTTTTTTCGCTGGGCTGTAGGGAAACACCATTGTTAGATGATGTAGTGTTTCCAGTTGCAAAATTATTTGAAGTTTCACATTTTTTGAAGAAAGAATCAATGGAATTTGTTCTTATCTTTGGTCTTTTTCTTGTGTTATATATGTTAGACGGTGTTGTTGATTTTGAGTTTTTCTCATCACTTTCTGAGGAAACGTTTGATTGACCAGTGGAATTTTTGAAACTTTTCGAGAACATTGTTAGGATATTATTGTTATTTAAATTGTATTTATATCTTGCCTCGAAACGCGGTATGACAGTTTTAGTTGCTCTTGGTGTATTTTCATTTGCAATATCGATATCAGTAAATAAAGGACAGTGATCGGAACCCATTATATCAGGTAATATATCTGCATTTGTGATATTATTCTTTAATTTATTACTTACTAAAATGAAATCTACTCTAGAACCATAATTCAGTGGTCTTGCGTTCTTTAGTGTATTCCATACTGTGTATAATTTAAATCTGTCCATAGTTTGAATCAATCTTGTACTATCAACTAAAATACCATTTTCTGCTAATTCTGGTATATTTGAATCAATTAATAGTTGATTAAGCATTCTTCTATGTGGTGTTTCCGGGTTCATAACGAAATCAAATGCCAATTGTGAATGATTTTGCATAAATTTATTGAACGAAATTTCAGACGTAATATTTATTGAATTTTTTTCAATTGATTCTGCTGAATCAAAAATATCACGACAGACATTTAAGTCACCCATCAAGACAACATTCTTACCCATCTTTTCCAAATTTCTTATGCGTTTGAATAATATCTTTAGAAAAGTTACTCTGGATAATTCACCTTCTTGAGTTCTGCCTGAATTAGCGGGACAATATGTGGAGATTACAACCATGTTGTTAGCAAATTCTAACATTACACATCTACCTTGTGAGTCAATTTCTCTTGCTGTGTCTAAGTGACAAATATCGTCAATGCCATCGTATCCACCAATACCCAAATCTGTATCATCTCTGTAGCAAGTTTTGCCCCCGTCTGCTATGTTACCGTTTGTCTGTCTTTTATTCGTTATGGTTAATAAACCAGTAATGCCTTCTTCAGCCTTTAGAATTTGCAAAGAATTATGTAATGGATGATCTGCGGGGTATATTCTCACCCAGCAGCCTACACCGGAATAACCCCTTGTGGAAGTTGGTATGGTTATGAAAGACAAGTAGTTG
The DNA here is from genome assembly GCA_003709265.2 of Grigorovia yakushimaensis. Lineage (NCBI taxonomy): Eukaryota > Fungi > Ascomycota > Saccharomycetes > Saccharomycetales > Saccharomycetaceae > Grigorovia > Grigorovia yakushimaensis. Next base: position 41,494 of record PPOC02000477.1, on the reverse strand, counting down.
TCATTTTTGCCCCATCTGTTGATAGTCCGTTTGTCGATCTTTAGTTCTTGGAACGTGATGATGTCTGCATTGAATAATTGGAAAACTTGCGGTAGTGAGTTGTTGAAAGTGGAGAATGGTGGGTAGTGGAAGAGGGTTCTTATTCCGTTGACATTGAAAGTTACCAGGCGTATAGAGGTGTCGTTTTTATCTGCTAGCATGCAAATGGCATAAAATCAAGAAGTTTATTTAAATTTTAGTTTTGAATTAATTCACTGGCAGAAGAGAAATTTGGATTGCATTATAAATTTTGGTATATAAACGTGTATAAAAGTGTTGTAGTTGCTTACACTTTCTTTTCTTGCTCTAATTTATTTCTGTTGAAGAATCTTTGGATCTCCAATCTTTCCTGTAATAAAATCAAAGATAGCATGAATACAGCAAACACGACGTTTGTTGCGAATTGTTTGAAGTTTTTCACTACACCTATGAACAGCCAATTGATTATCAATATGATTGTTGCTGCGACCGTGATGAGTTTTAAGTTCTGGAAATGGAACATGAACGATGACTTGTTGTCGTGTAATTTTTTGTAAAACTTTGTAATGAAGAGTCCACAAAACGCAATACGTAAGATCATGTTGATGATGTTACTGATAATGAGGCCGTCGATGGACAATTTGAAAAATTCGATGAGCAACCAACAACTCATTAAGAATACACCTGAGAAAGCCATCATGAAGTAAGAATGTCTCAAGATTTGGTCCCCCGTAGCGACACTTTGGAAGAACGCTTCCAAGATACCGTTTAGGGCAAGGAATGGTAAGTAAAAGCAATAGACTCTGATGGTGTGTAGCACGGAAGTAGTGGACCATTTGGAACCGATTAAGAATTGTAAAAGGAATGATGAGTTGATGGGACCGAAGACAATGATTAGGAGTGATAAATAAAGGTAAAATTTAGTTAAATTGGCTAGTACTTGAATGGATAGTTTCAAGTTCTGTGATTTTTGGTTAACCAAAAGACGTGCTAAAAATAATCTTAGGGATTCTTCGATAGGTGCAAATAATAGTCTTGTTACTAGTGAGCCATAATTGGATAAAAGCGAGTAAATACCTTGTTCCTCTACGGTGCATAAAGAGTTTATAATTGATTTATCACCTTCGGTAAGCAAGTGTTTGAAACACAATTGGAAGTATACTTTTTTAAAATGTTCAAAAATAGTTGAATCGAAGTAATAGTAAGAGTAGTTTGTTGATGTTGTTGTTGATAATGATGATGTTGTTGTTAGTTCTTTGGTAGTGTAGTTTTGTTTCTTTAATTTAGTTAATCTTAAATTGAATAAATTTTTGTGTGAGTAATTCATGTAGTAGTCGTATAGATATGATATTAGTAAAATGAGGGAGTGACAAAATTTACCGATTGCGAAAGCTAGAATGGCTATACCTTCTCTCTCGGTTTCTAAATTTTGCTGTTGTGAGAAATTGTTAAACCAGTCCTGGTCGAAGGCGTAAACTACCATGAAATTCACGATGCAGCCCATTGTCACTGCGAAGCTTTCTAATTTGGATCTTGTGTAGTAGTTCAATAGCAGTTGGTTTACGACAAAGAAGGGTTCAGTGAATAATTCCAGGACGATACTTAGCCAAATCAAGGCTATGGACCAGTTGAAGAAAGGTAGTTGTATGAAGTAGGTGTTGATGTTCTTGTACTGCCAAGTGGTTAGTACGATAGATAGTGGTATACCTATGTATAAAGGTACGTGAGCCAAATTGACAGCGATTTGTAGAGAGTCGTCTTTGTTGTTTTCCCGTTGTTTGGCGGTGGTGTCAGATGAGTTGTTGATTCTGAGAGTGGAGACCCTGATTGCCTCTCTTGAGAAGAACAAGACGGTGGAGCAGATGAATTCGAGGAAGGAAGTGATACCGAAGATACGTGGCGATAGTAATCTTACCAGAAGATTGTTGAGGACGAATGTGATAAGTTTTGTGGAGAGCTGTCCCAGCATAAGGAAAGTGGCACCCTTGGTGGATTTCTCCAGGATCTGTTCGCTTGTGGTGGGAAGCGGGTCATGAGAGGGGCCCTGTGTGTGCATGGGTTATTGTGAGAGTGTTGAGAGAGTTGAGAGAGTTGCTGCAGTGTGAAATGAAGTGTTGATTTTCAACGTCAGCGATTTGGGATGCCAGCGAGCATGATGGAGTGGTGTGGAGTGGTGGTGTATGAGAAGGTGTGGAGTGTGTGAGTATGTGTGCAGTGCAGCAGTGTGTTGGTGTGCTGGGTGGTCCCTGTGTGTTCACAACAGCCAGAGCTTATCTTATCTATGTGCAAAACGTGAAAAGACAAACAACACCTCAGAACAACACACTGCAGTGCACTACATTATACTATACTATACTATACTATACTGTACTGCACCACACTACACTACACTACACTACACTACATGACCAGACAGGACAATCTACACACAGAACACTCTGTCAACACAGGCAGCGACGCACACGCCACCAACGAGAACATACACGAGCTAAGGGAACAGGACCGCTGGCTGCCCATCAACAACGTGTCGCGGCTGATGAAACACACACTGCCCGTCTCCGCCAAGGTGTCTAAGGATGCCAAGGAGTGTGTGCAGGAGTGTGTCAGCGAGTTCATTTCGTTCGTGACCAGCGAGGCAAGCGACCGTTGCATGGCAGACAAGAGGAAGACCATCAACGGAGAGGACATCCTCGTGTCGCTACATGCCCTGGGCTTTGAGAACTACGCAGAGGTGTTGAAGATATACCTGGCCAAGTTCAGACAATACCAGATCCTGAAGAATCAAGAGCTCAGGGACGACGAGTGAGTATTGCAAGGACACAGACAAGGGTATTTACGTAGAGACTGTATATAATATTATTTACACTGAATATATCATTACACGGTACACACTACAGTACACTACAGTACACTACACTGCAGTACGCTACACAGTACACAGTACACAGTGCTGCACTGCACTGCACACTGCAGTTTGGTCTTCTTCAACTCACTTTTTGTTTTCTGTAATTTCAACCTCACAGAGAAACTCACAACAACAACAAAACACACCAACAAAACACAACAACACTCAATGCTCAGGCTCAACAGCTCGCTCTTCAGACAGCTGCAGCACACCAGAAGGCTCACATGCTCTACCGTAGTTTACGCCGTGAACGTAAACTGGCAGTCCACACAATTGGCCTCTCTCAACAACTCTTATCTTCTTGCTGCTCGAGACTCCAACCCCTACACTCTCTCTTCTGACAACAATACGCTCGCTAAAAACCACAACACCGACAAGGACAAACAACAACCTACAAAGAACAAAAGAACTAACAACAAAATCGACAAGGACAAGAATAACACTGACGAAACAATTAAGGACTCTGATAACGATACTGATAATCAAATTGAAAACAACTCTCAATCTTCTGCAAGCAACAATAGCTCCGCCACTTCTTCCTCTTCCTCTTCCTCTTCTGCACCCCCAAATAACAACAACAACAACAACAACAACAACAACAACAACAACGACGACGATGGTGGCAATTCAGTCTTTAATAAGGACAAGCACGCTCAATTGCCTGAAGTCTACCCTACTATACTAGCTCTCCCCATATCAAGAAGACCACTTTTCCCAGGCTTTTACAAAGCAATCGTAATCTCAGATGAAAATGTTATGAACGCCATAAAGGAAATGCTCGAACGTCAACAACCTTATGTAGGTGCATTCATGCTAAAAGATAGCAATATTGACACTGACATAATTAATAACCCTGAAGAAGTCTACAACGTAGGTGTACTGGCTCAAATCACTAGCGCTTTCCCAAGTAAAGATGAAAAGACCGGCAAGGAAACAATGACCGCGTTATTATACCCACACAAGAGAATAAACTTGGATGAATTGAAAATACCAATCGTACAGGACAAATCAATCGATTTACCCCCAATTGATGAAATAAAAGTTGAAAAGATAACAAACAACAAACAATTGAATAAAACTGAACCTGAATCTCAGGACTCTACCCTCGCAACCACCCCTGAGGACGACATCGATTTGGGAAACGAAAATCCAACTGACTTCTTAAACAATTACAAAGTTTCCCTCGTAAACGTATCAAACTTAATTGACGAACCTTTCGACAGAAAATCTCCGGTGATCAATGCACTAACTTCAGAAATATTGAAAGTTTTCAAAGAAATATCACAACTGAACACAATGTTCAGAGAACAAATCGCTACTTTCTCTGCATCCATTCAATCCGCTACAACCAACATCTTTGAAGAACCAGCTAGATTAGCTGATTTTGCAGCTGCTGTCTCCGCTGGTGAAGAAATCGAACTACAAGATATCTTAAACTCACTAAACATTGAAAACAGACTGGAAAAATCTTTACTCGTGTTAAAGAAAGAATTGATGAACGCAGAACTACAAAACAAAATATCTCGCGACGTAGAGACAAAGATTCAAAAGAGACAAAGAGAATACTACTTGATGGAGCAACTGAAAGGTATCAAGAGAGAACTGGGTATCGACGATGGCAGAGATAAATTGATAGACAATTACAAGACAAAGATAGCTCATTTACAACTACCTGATGCCGTAAGGAAAATTTTCGATGATGAAGTGACTAAATTATCCACTTTAGAAACTTCAATGTCGGAATTCGGTGTCATTAGAAACTATTTAGATTGGTTAACCTCATTGCCTTGGGGGGTCACCTCAAAAGAACAATACTCCATTGATCAAGCGAAAAAAATTTTAGACGAAGATCATTACGGTATGATTGATGTTAAGAATCGTATATTAGAATTTATCGCCGTGGGGAAACTGCTAGGTAAGGTAGATGGTAAAATCATTTGCTTTGTCGGTCCACCCGGTGTCGGTAAGACATCTATAGGTAAATCAATTGCTCGTGCCTTGAGTCGTCAATTCTTTAGATTCTCCGTCGGTGGTATGACTGATGTTGCTGAAATTAAGGGGCACAGAAGAACTTACATTGGTGCATTACCTGGTAGAATTATCCAAGCTTTGAAAAAATGTCAAACACAAAATCCATTAATCCTAATTGATGAAATTGATAAGATTGGTCATGGTAGTGTCCACGGTGATCCATCAGCTGCCTTATTAGAAGTTTTAGATCCGGAACAAAATAACAATTTCTTGGATAATTACTTAGATACACCAATCGATTTATCTAAAGTACTTTTTGTTTGCACTGCCAACACTTTGGACACCATACCAAGACCACTTTTGGATCGTATGGAGGTAATTGAACTTACTGGTTACGTTGCCGATGAAAAGGTTAAAATTGCTGAACAATACCTTTCGCCACAGGCGAAAAAGACAGCTGGGTTACAAAATGCAAATGTGACCATCACTGAAGACGCAATTATTACTTTAATGAAAAACTATTGTAGAGAAAGTGGTGTAAGAAATTTAAAGAAACATATTGAAAAAATTTATCGTAAGGCTGCATTGAACGTTTTGAAACAATTACCAGACGAACCTTCTAATGTAACTGAATCTACTGGTACTGATAATACAGCAATAAAAATTAATAAGATTGAAGAATCCGTTAAAACTGAGGAAAAATCCAACAATACCACAGAAACAGACAGATTTGTAGATCCAATTGAAGCCAAAAAACCTGTTGATCAAGCGAACCAAACTGCCACGGAAAATACTTTGAAAAGCACTACAGAAAGTAATACAAAGATTGAAGTTGAAAAGACAAAGGATGATGACGAAGCAATGGTGGTCCCACCTAACATTTCTATAACTGTTAATGCAGAAAATTTGAAAGAATATGTAGGTCCAGCAATTTACACCACTGATAGATTATATAACGTCACACCACCAGGTGTTGTCATGGGTCTAGCATGGACTAGTATGGGTGGTTGTTCATTATATGTCGAATCTATATTAGAACAACCACTAACCAAATGCCACCATGCCTCGTTAGAGAGAACAGGTCAATTGGGTGATGTTATGAAAGAATCGTCACGTTTAGCATACTCATTTGCAAAAATGTTCTTAGCGAAACATTTCCCTGAGAACAGATTCTTCGAAAAGGCTAGTATCCACTTACACTGTCCCGAGGGTGCTACACCAAAGGATGGTCCTTCTGCCGGTGTCACCATGGCCACATCCTTCTTATCCCTAGCATTAAACAAACCATTAAGTCCCGTGGTGGCCATGACCGGTGAACTAACATTGACTGGTAAAGTATTACGTATTGGTGGTCTTAGAGAAAAGGCTGTTGCAGCTAAACGTTCCGGTGCCAAGACAATTATATTCCCCAAGGATAACATAAGCGATTGGGAAGAACTACCACCAAATGTCAAAGAGGGTCTTGAACCCGTACCAGCAGATTGGTATACTGACATATTTGATAAGCTGTTTGTCGATGTTACACAGGAGGATGGTAACCATGTATGGAAGAAGGATTTTGATCTGATCGACAAAAATGAGTCCCATGCAAAGAAACCCACCCAGTATAAAGATTAAACATATACTCACTTATATATACAAATGTACAAACTGATATTGACCATTCCACTGCACTTAGACTGCTCCACAGCAGCGTTTCCAGCAGTGAGCAACAGTTATTACCTTTCCTCTTTGGGAAATTCGATGTTTTCATTTATAAAGAAAATAAAACTTTTCGAACTTACAAAAAACCAACCAAACATGTCTGACAACAGAAGACGTAGAAGCATCAGTGCTCATGACAGTGATTCGGAGGAGGACTTGCCGCCATCTTCTCCACAACAACAAGTTAATACCAGAGATTTTGATCCAATTTCATCGCCTATTGGTGCACCCGGTATGGATAATGTCGATAGTGATAATGAAATGATTAATCCCGAAGATGATTTGGAAGAGATTCAAGATGTGCCTGACATCGATGAAGCAGAAGAAGCTATGGACGAAGTGGATTTGATGGGGGATGACATGTTTAGAGATTACGATGTGGATGAAAGAAAGGACAATTATGATACTGCTCAAGTGGACGATCGTGAACAAACCGAACTATCATTAGCTGAAAGACGTCGTATTGATGCTCAATTGAATGAAAGAGACAGAGTACTAAAGGATAATATATATATGGATGATGACGGCGAAGGTGGTAATGATAAGTTAGATGCAATGGGATTACCAGTACAAAGAAGAAGACGTAGAAGACAATATGAAAATTTAGAACATAGTGATGATGATTTATTTAGTGATATTGATATTGATCCAATGACTGAAGAATTAACATTGGAGTCATTAAGTATTGTGAAGGCAAACAGTTACTCCGAATGGATAACACAACCAAATGTGTCAAGAACAATTGCCAGAGAATTAAAATCATTCATCTTAGAATATACAGATGAAACTGGTAGATCAGTATATGGTGCTCGTATTAGAACATTAGGTGAAATGAATTCAGAATCTTTGGAAGTTAATTATAGACATTTAGCTGAATCTAAGGCAATCTTAGCATTATTTTTAGCTAAATGTCCAGAAGAAATGTTGAAAATTTTTGATCTGGTTGCAATGGAGGCTACTGAATTACACTACCCTGATTATGCTCGTATTCATTCAGAAATTCATGTTAGAATTTCTGATTTCCCAACAATTCATAATTTACGTGAATTAAGAGAATCAAATTTAAGTTCTTTAGTTCGTGTCACTGGTGTGGTTACTAGAAGAACTGGTGTATTCCCACAATTAAAATATGTTAAATTTAACTGTTTGAAATGTGGCTCCATTTTAGGTCCATTTTTCCAAGACTCTAACGAAGAAATTAAAATTTCATTTTGTACAAACTGTAAATCAAAGGGTCCATTTAATGTTAATGGTGAAAAAACTGTTTATCGTAATTATCAAAGAATTACTTTACAAGAAGCACCAGGTACGGTCCCAGCAGGTCGTTTACCAAGACATAGAGAAGTTATTCTTTTATCTGAATTAGTTGATGTGGCTAAACCAGGTGACGAAGTGGAAGTTACTGGTATTTATAAAAATAATTATGACGGTGTTTTGAATGCAAAAAATGGTTTCCCAGTTTTTGCCACAATCATTGAAGCAAATTCAGTGAAAAGAAGGGAAGCTAATTTACATAGTGATGATGATGAAGGTTTAGATGTGTTCGGTTGGACTGAAGAAGAAGAAAGAGAATTTAGAAAACTTTCTAGAGATCGTGGTATTATTGACAAAATTATTTCATCTATTGCACCATCTATTTATGGTCACAGAGATATCAAAGTAGCTATTGCTTGTTCATTATTTGGTGGTGTTCCAAAAAATGTCAATGGTAAACATTCTATTCGTGGTGATATCAATGTACTATTACTTGGTGACCCTGGTACTGCTAAATCACAAATTTTGAAATATGTTGAAAAAACAGCGCATAGAGCTGTTTTCGCCACCGGTCAAGGTGCTTCTGCTGTTGGTTTAACTGCTTCCGTGAGAAAAGATCCAATCACTAAAGAATGGACTTTAGAAGGTGGTGCCCTAGTTCTAGCTGATAAAGGTGTTTGTTTAATTGATGAATTCGATAAGATGAATGATCAAGATCGTACTTCTATTCATGAAGCAATGGAACAACAAAGTATTTCTATTTCTAAAGCTGGTATTGTTACCACTTTACAAGCAAGATGTTCTATTATAGCAGCTGCTAATCCAAATGGTGGTCGTTACAATTCTACTCTGCCCTTAGCACAAAATGTTAATTTAACCGAACCAATCCTTTCTAGATTCGATATCTTGTGTATCGTAAGAGATTTAGTTGATGAAGAAGCAGATGAAAGATTGGCCTCATTCGTTGTCGATTCACATCTTAGATCACATCCGGATAATGAAGATCCCACAGACAAAGATAATGATGAAGATGCTATAATGGAAGACGGTGGTGAAGATGAACACATTACACCAGCTCAAAGAAGATTGAGAAAGCACAAAAGAAAAGAAGAAGAAATTTCACCAATTCCCCAAGAATTATTAATGAAATATATTCATTACGCTAGAACTAAAGTTTATCCTAAATTACATCAAATGGATATGGATAAAGTTAGTAAAGTTTATGCAGATTTAAGAAGAGAAAGTATAACGACGGGTTCATTCCCAATTACTGTTCGTCATTTAGAATCTATATTAAGAATTGCTGAATCATTTGCCAAGATGAGATTATCAGAATTTGTATCATCCTGGGATTTAGATAGAGCTATTAAAGTTGTTGTTGATTCATTTGTTGATGCACAAAAAATTAGTGTTCGTCGTCAACTTCACAGATCTTTTGCAATTTATACATTGGGTCAAAGATCGTAATTGTTGTCATGATAAAATTGTACATAGAATGGAATTGTTCCTTAGACAAATTCCAAAATTAATTTATTATATCCATCTATATAAGAAATCGTAGGGAAAATATAGATATTGTATTCTTAATTTGTTTGTTTAAAAAAGTTATAATTAATTTTCTTCATTTTTAATATAGTCAAAAACTCTATACAAGATTTCGTGAGCGGTTTCCTTAGCGATCATAATGTTAACAGAGTTAACACCAATCCAAATTGGGATGAAGAATTCTTCTCTAGAGTCATTAGCTCTAGAAATTTTAATAAATGCACAACCTGTACTTAATTTTTTAACATTTTCAATGAATTGTGGTTCCGATGCAAAGGTTTCCAACGTTGGGAATTCATTTACTAATAGCAATTTTAACACTTGAATATTGGTTTGTATTATTCTGTTAGAGTTCATGTGGTCCTTCAACGATGGTAATGATTCACTATGTATTCTCCATTCACAGTCAATATCTTTTCTTTGATAGACAAAAAGTTTGACACCAGAGTAAACCAATTTCAATTTTTGTTCATTTAATTGAATAATGCTTTTAATAATTGGTAAAGTCTTGTATATGACTCTAGTTGGTTCACCAGTGGCACTTCTCACTAGACAAGTACTTCTTTGGTAATTTTCGTCTATACCATAAAATTTCCAACATTTTTTCAATACTTCATGATCTGTATCGATGAATGAAAATGGTTCGTCAATGCAGTCTAGCGGTAAAGTAATTTTCTTTTCAGGTTTTGTCTCATCGTTGTCAGTAGATTTTACGACTTCGTTATCGTCGGCTAATTTTAATGTCTCGATTGCATTCAAAGTTGCATCAATTTTAATTTCGTCAGTAAGAATTTTTTCAATAACTGTGATAAAAAATCCACCAGTGTTTTGTTGATGTGGGTAAACTCTAATACAATTTTCTAAATTGAATTTTCCAATTTCTTCTTCAGAAGGTGGGAACCAACTATCGATAGTATTATCATCACCTTTTGATTTAATTTCACCATTTTTGTTAATTACTGACCAATTATTTATACCCTTTGATCTAATTAATCCAGGTAACTCATTTGAACAATCGATAATTTTAATCTTACCATCCCATTTTCTCAATGCCTCAGCGATAACAGCTTCGTTCTCCAAAGGATTCATAGAACAGGTGGAATAAACTAATCTACCACCATCTTCTAGTAATTGTAAACCTCTGTTCAAAATATTTAATTGTAGAGCATGCAATCCCAACCCATTTTGATAATTCCAATCTTTCCAGACGTTAATATTTTTCCTCATTGTACCGTCACCAGAACAAGGAACATCACATAGAATTCTATCAAATTTTAATACTTTTTTCCTATTTATGGAATCTAAGTGTATCTTGGGGAAAAACTGTGCATCGTGGTTAACCACTAGATAATTGGCACTGTTTAGTCTTTTCAATTGATGCACCAACATATGAGATCTTCTCGTATCAGAGTCATTTGCAATGACAAAACCTGTTGGTTCATTATCGTTCATTTGTAAGTATTCGATCATTTGAGCAGTCTTAGAGCCAGGTGCAGCACACATATCCAGTATTGTGTTTGTTGAATTAATGTTTAATAATAATGGTGGGATCATGGAGACAGCTTCTTGTCTTGAAATGTTACCATTTGCAGTTTCCATGACTAAAAATTTCTGCATCTTAGCAAATTGTGGATTCTTTCTTATGACTTTTTTAGGTACATCAATTTGCCAAGCCAAATCGTTAGGGTACCAAGATAATTTTTTAGGTGGCTTAATTTGTTCACCTTCGAATTCGACACCTGTAAGAGTGACAAGATGCTTTTCTTGGAAAATGGAGAGAATCTCCTTAGAGTGCTCAGTTGAACCAGTTATTCTGAAAGTCAATGGTAAGTCCATTTGACAAAACGATTTGAAATTTTGCCATTCCTCATTGTTGTTGAACAAATTTAAATTTTTGTAATAGTTTTCCCATTTTTCATTTTCCTTAACGATATTAGACCAATTAGTATTACCTTTAGATTTCTTAGAATGTCTCTTTCTAGCCATTATTGGAGGATATTTCAGTGCAGTGAACAGAAAAATGTTCTTTTTTTTCAGAAGCTCATCTCAATTTTTTTTATTTTTTTTTCCAGTGAAAAACACGAGAAGAGAAGAGTGGAAGAATCATCGAAGAAAGATCAGAATTCTTCATCAACATAATCAAAATCATCAATCTGTGCCATCATTTCTGTCACACCTGATCTTACCCTCCATAATTCATCAGATTCTGATTCAGTGTCTGTTTCAGCTTCATTCGGTGGGAGTTCTTTGTTTTCTTGTACTTTTGGAGTTTCATCTTCCCTATCTTGAGAAATGGAAGAGGAGTCATCTTCTTCGTCGCTCTCACTACCAATTTCACTACTGGTATCACTGCTTTTACCATTACTTTCTATTTCATCTTCTAGATCTAAAAAGTTTCTTTTCTTACTTACGATAAAATCTTGAACCCATTTCTCTACTAAAAGACCTATTGTAATTAAACTTGTCTCATCCATTGAATTAATTAATTGTGGGTATCTGTTCAAACACAACTGAGTTAAAAAGTAGTGCAACACTTTCAAATCCATCTGTGGTAGTAAGTCACCTTGATACAATCCATCGTCGTTGTCCCTCTGTGCTATTTGTGATAATTCTTCTCTTGTCTTGAACGGGATTGGAAGTAAGTTTTCTGTTTTTATTGCCAATATTTCGTCTGGTGAGACTGTATGGTGTTGATATTCTTTAATTAAATCATTACAGGCTTCATAAATTGTACGATCCATCTATGTAGGGGGTATGTTTGAGCTTGTGGGTTGTGAGTGCAGTATGTTTTATTAAATATGCATTTGAAAAAAATAATCGTAGCGTTGGTTTATATAAAGAAGTGTTGAAAAGGATGAAAAATATATTTTGTGTTTATATAAAGATATAGTTAATGTGTATATAGATAATTAATAAGCAGATTAGTTTTCTTGTTCATTATCATCTCTTTTCTTTAAAACCAATGGGTGACCAGTGACTCTAAAGTAAATATCTTTGACATCATCTGTCATTGTTTCGAAATGTGATGAGGAGTCATAAGATTTGGATAAATAAATGTTATCCTTAGAACCGTCCTCCTTTGGTTCAAATAATTCGGCAATGCCCATAAATTTTTCTTCAATGTTACCTAATAATTTAAATGCTGGTTCTAATTCTACATGTGGTTTATCAGTTTCAACGATGGTAGAGATAATAGCTAAATAATGACCTTTTGCACAAACGTTATGAACATCAGACATAACGGCAATGTAAATATCATTTGTTCTGCCTACTTGACTTTGTGGTATAATAATTTGCAAAGAATCAGCATTGTTAGTGCCAGCTACAGGATGATCTAAGATACAAATAGCTCTGATAACTTTTTGACCAGTTGATTTACATTTAGATGGGAAATAAGTTGGGTCTGCAATGACTAATGGTGCATTAAAAGTACCTAATTTAGTTTTCACACCACTAAATTTACCATCATCATCGTTATAAATAACTTCATCCACTGGAGTGTCTAACATATAAGTCCCCCCATAAATTGCAGATAAACGAGCAAACCCTTGTGGTAATTCACCAAGACCATATAATGGGTATAAATAAGGAGAAGAACCGTAACGGGCAACACTTTGACAGTACAATAAGATTCTTTCAAAAGTTGGTCTTGCAGGTTGTAGTAAATAATCATCATTTGTCCAAAGGGCCATTGCATGACCGATAAATTCCTTTGTTGAATTACCAAGGCCAAATTTATAATAAACTTCGTCCATTGTATTTTGATCTAAATCTAAACCTTGGTGAGTATTAATTTCATCTTCTTTGAAAGAACTTATCCATTCTAAAAATTTCTTCATTCTTCTCTTTTCAAAGATACCCATTAATGGTGATGAAATTGCTTCCATTTCATTTGCAGGAACTTTATAGATTTTGCCCTGTTTGAAAACATAAGAACCGCTAACTTGCTTGAAGTCAACATAACGTGTCACATCAGTATGAACCAAGATGTTGGTTAATTCACCATTAGCCATTAAAAATTTTGGAATTAAATCAACATTCCAATCTCTGTCCTTACCGAATTTTGATTCTCTATCATTTTGACTCAATGGATTTTGTTTAAATTTCTCATACAATTGCGATAATGTCACTGAGGCAGATTCACCACCATAGTGATCTTGCTTGTCTATATGTAGCACCTTTTTGCCGTCGACAGACAACAAACCTGAAAGAATACATTCAGTGATACCTGTACCCAGGACAATGACATCGTATTGTGTGTCGAGTTCTTCTTCGTTCATGCTCGGAGTAGTTGAGTAGTTGTGCTTGTAGTTGCGCAGTTGCTGGTTGTGCAATTGAGGGGGTTGTTTTGGTTTGGCTGAGTGAAATTGTTTTTTGGTTTTCACGCCAGTTGCTGAACAGGAAGTTTTTGCCCTCGGTGGGCGAGTCTTGGCAGAGCCCTGGGCGGGAGTCGCCCTTTGTGGGCTGACAGTTACTATGCGCCCGGCTAAACTCTACGCTCGTCGTTTACGCTGACGGCTGCCTACACACACCCGCCTGCGCACACGTTGCAGAAACGCAATGATTTTCCTGACTGATGGCGTCTGCAATTTCGATGACACTTGCGACTCACTCACTACACCTGGTCACTGCCTGTTGGCACCACACTCTCTTGCTCAACGTTGGCTGCCCTTGTTACTTGGACATCTGTGGTCTACGACTGAAGGGCCTCGTAGACAGAGCACTCACCACAGAAACGACAGTGCCCTGCAACAGACACGCCCGCGATCCCACTGCATTCTACTCGAAACAATCTACCTTTTTCACAGCTTGAAATCCACACCAAAATGGAACGCATTACGTAAAAGCAACACGTCTAGAACCATCTGTCATCTATGATTACAGAAGGACAAGGACAACAACAACAGGAGGACAGCCATAACATACCATCCGGCCCATCTTTATCTCTTGATCGTAACGTACTTGACAACAACAATTTGAACAATACCAAAACCTTGCAGGATGAAGTAGCTTCAATTAAGGATAACGTTAACATACTAATGGAAAGTATGAAGTTGCTAGCAACCGTAGTGAAAGATCAAAATAAATCAAACCAGAATAATACAGTAGCCAGTACAAAAGAAACCAACACAAGCTTGAATTCAACTAAATCAAATGAGATAAATGCAACGAACGATTTCAATACACTGACTGATAACAAAAGTTATGCCGCTTTATTGAACATTGCCAAAAACTTAATTATTGTATATAACGGTGATTACATGGATGCTAGAAAGGACAGATTAAACATTTGGAAAAAATCAATTCAATATTTTATTGATGACAGAAACTTGTCTAATAATTGGGACGTTATCAAAGACATTGTATTGCAATCTGTAGCTGGAGATGCTAAATTGTGGGTCTTGGAAAATATCAATCATTTAAATTCTATTGAAGGCATATTCATGGGACTTGAGAACAGATTCGGTAGATTGAATGAATTATCAAATGCAATTAACACTCTATTAAGACCTGATAGTAACGATTTTACTACAATTGAACAATTATTTCAAACAACCTCCAAGATTGACAATTTGTTGCCTGAAATTAATGTACAACAAATATTGACTATGTTCGCTTTGAATGCACTACCAGATGAAATGAAAAGTTTTGTAGAGACAAGATGTAACCCATTGACTGAGTCCTGGAGAGATATCTTATTGGAGGCTAAAGAATACGAAAATTTAAATGAAAATTTGGAAATGAATGTCAAGAGAAGATTTATTGATTCACAACCAAACGATAATTTCACTAAATTTAAAAAGATAAACAGCCTCACTAGCAACAAAGAAACAAATTTAAATATCAACAGTACAAGGAAAAACTCAAACAACAATCGACAAATTGCAAACGTGAATGATTCAATCAGCAAGAAAAACAAAAATCTTACAAATGAAATAAAATGTTTCAGATGTAACAATTATGGTCATTACAAGAAAAACTGTCCACTAAATAAACCAATCTCAAGTAATCAATCATTAAAAATTGAAAATTCTCAAAGTTACTATTACTAATTACTGCTAGTACTACCTTTTTCTCCTTCTCCCTTACTTGTGGTAAAATATTTGAATGGCATATAATAATATTGTATGGATTCTTCAAGACTGAATAAATAGCTGCATTATTTTTTGAAAAAAATATGCACAGTTGAATTTCTGAGCACTGACTATTAAACTCGCTTCGATGAAAATATCAACAACCTTTAGTAATGAAATGAAATGGAAAGTAACCATTCGCAAGTAAACTATATAATCAACAATTTTTTTATATAATAAAACTTAACATCTTTACAAATAAATATTAATAAGAAAAAACCAAAAATACCAAAAGAAAATAAAAGAAAATAAAAGAAAACATTAATCATTTTAAGTTTCTTGCGATTAGATAAAGTATTCTTGTTTTTATTTGTCGGATATTAAACTCTTCAATAATCACGCTATAATATCGCTGTTAACAAAAAAAAGAAGCAATACATTTGGCTAAAAATGGAAAAAAATTGATTTCGCCCAGGATCGAACTGGGGACGTTCTGCGTGTTAAGCAGATGCCATAACCAACTAGACCACGAAACCAAGTTAAAGAATGTTTTTCAAGTGATATTTGTCTCTCTAGATTTTTATCACATGATTATACATAAATTCTATTATTATATCAATCTTTGGTCGGGTTAACAAAGCTTCCAAAACTTTTATATATATTAGACTTTTATGTTATCTTTGAAATGTCTTACTCAACATTACAAAACATTATTTAATAAACCGAAAAACCTCAATGAGTAAAAGCAAAACAAACTATGTCAAATTTCTTCGGATAATTCCTAATGTTGACATCTTACATAATGATTTTCAAATGAAAGTCATACATAAACTTATCGTAAAAAGTATTAAAACATGCTTATCAGAATTTAAGAAAAAAATTATTTTTCGAAAGCACAAAAAACCTATAATGTTTTTTTGTGGTTACGTGTACGCCAGCTTGAATATTTTTTTAATCTAATAATTTCGTAATCGTTTTGCTTACCACTTTTTAAGCCTTTGCAATTTTGTTTACCTTTTCGTTGTAGTTTCTTCAATTTTCTAACAGTCGTTTTATGATTTTTCTTCAAGAAAAAATGAAAACCCAAAAATTTCGTTATTGAAAATCATCTTTTGTTGTTTTCCTGAAAAGGAAAAATGTAAATATTTACTAATAATTCACGACAAATTATGTCTGTTCCTGTTTTAATTGTACAAAGTTTTAACATTGAAAGAAATACATTGGATTAAAATAATCAAGTAAATAAAAAGAAAAATATCTTCAATTTCATCTGAAAGTATTCAAAAAGAAAAAATTTAAATTTTTATTTCTTGAGTTTCAATAATTTTAATAATTTTGTATTTAGTTAAAAAAATCTTTATCCATGAAAGTAAAATAAACAATTTATAAAATTATTCCAACCATTTTATAAAGTTTAATTAACTATCAACAGCTTGTACGTGATTATTTAGAAAAATTTTTCTTGTACTAATTCAAAGTATTTTAGGTTTCGTTAACAATAGGATTCTAGTTATTTTAACCTCTCAAGATAGAGACAAATAGGGTTTCTCCCAATAAAAAAAATCCTAAAACATGCTTCCCTACTTCAGTTTTACTAAAATATACAAATATTTTCACAATTGTACTTGTATACAAATGATAAAAAAGCTTAAGATTAAGATTTTAAAAATTAATAAAAAAGAATGACGAACTGAAAAAAGTTTTATATATATATTAATACAAATTAAAATAGAATTACTACCATAGTAATTAATAATTAAAAATGTCTTATAGTAAAAGTATAAAAGAATTAAGAATTTGTTCTAAAACCTTGTTAAAATTAAAATAATCATTATATGAATGTTAAAAAATTTAATAAACTTGATAAATTATTATATCAAAACGATTATAATAACATTAAAGCAGCACCTAAAGCGCCAACTAAAGATGGAACACCTAAGTTACCAGCAAAGTTTTCGTGTTGAGTAACAGAAGCAGTTGAACTAGATGAAGCTTTGGAAGAAGTTTCTTTAGTACCCTTGGTTTTAGTGGAGCTTGCAGACTCGGTCTTAGTGGTCTTCTTAGCTTCAGAAGTAGCTTCAGAAGTAGCTTCAGAAGTAACTTCCTCAGAAGTTGTGCTTGATTTCTTAGCCTTGGTGATAGTACATGGACAATCAGTAATTGTAAGTGTAGTAGCTTCAGAAACTGTTATAGTCTTACCATTAGTGGTAATGGTAGTTGGATATGGACAGTATGTAGTAAATTCAGTGACAACTTCAACGTCAGTAGCAGTAGCAGTGGTAACATTGTAGTTTGGAGAAGCAGAAGAAACAGTCACACTTGGAATAGTAGAGTTACCGAAAGAAGTAACTGGAGCGGAAGCGTCAACTTCAGCGGTGGTAGAAGCATTAACTGGGGCAGTAACAGCGGCAGAAGCATCAACAGCAGCAGTGCTTAAAACACTGGCTTCGGAAGTGATTGCTGTAGAAGCATCAACGGCAGCTTCAGTAGTATTACTGACAATGGCTTGGGCGGAGGCGGCTAAACCTAAAAATAAAGCGACAGAACTTTTCATTTTTTTGATTATATGTATTTTTTTGTAAGAAATCAAACTCGGTTTAAAATAACTTGTTTGGTTGTAACGTTATTGAAAAGGAAAATTATACAAAAAAGAATAAAAAGAGAAAATAAAGGAAGAATGAAAATTATTCGAAATAATTTGTCATATTTATATGTTGAAATTGTTTTGGTTCAGATTTATGAAAAAATTCAATTCTTCAAGATTGATCTACCATAACCACGCAATTATCAAATATGAGATGTTTTAGGTTAATTTCTAAAAATAAGCTTATGCAATGTCCTAAAACTGTTTGTTTACTGAAAAAGGCAATTCTTCAATTAACCCCTCTATACTTAAAAATCAACCAAAAGAGGAAGATGTAACAATGAACAACGTTCCCAAAACAATAACATGACCAGCAGGTAAACAACGCAGGGGCAACCATATCTTAGAAGGGTTTAGTCCTTTACCAATTTGGTCAATGTTTTTAGGAAACTCGAGATGATCTACGGTTTTCCTTTTACGGTAATTTCCCATTGGGGGCAAAGCTTGCATAATGGCCAGTTGGCCACAATGAAAATAAACAAAATTGTTTTATCTAATACAAGAATGTCACTAAATGAGAATCTTTGTAGTCTGTAATAATTTACAATACCCCATTCGTCTTAGGTGGTATTAAATAAATTATATTATGTCCCTATCTTGACAAAAGCAAGAATAGAAGAAGCTAATAAATTTGGAATGTCACAATATGCTTGATAATATCCACCCCCTAGAATCGTGGTAGAAGACCAGTTTTATTTTTTGTTTTTGCCCCTAATACATTTATCAACCATATGCTTCGTTGAATCAATTTTAAGAATTATAAAAATTGTATGCTTGTCATTTATTATGTACTGACAATAAATGTTTATATGCTGTTATATAATAGAAATTTTTATGAATATTTTCAAATAAACGTAGATTGATTTTCCGCTTTAGCTCATTTCAAGGACAAACTTGCTAGGGTGATTAGGCCATCTCAATTTGAAATTGAAATGCAAGGGAAAAAGCACAAGAGGAAAAAATATTTACTCTCGAGATTAATTACAAGAAATAGTCCATATGTGGTTTTTTTGTCGGTATTATAGCATTGCCAACGCCATCTTGTGGCTGGACTGCTTCAAAAATTGTGTAGTTCCTTTCTAAATTGTCATCAATTTTCAGTACAGCCGCCACATTACCACATCTATAACAATAATTTGGCGCAGACCACACTGTAACTAATCCACCATCAAACATTTCTTTATAACCTTCCATGACTAACTGATGTGCTCTAGCTATTAATTCTACGTTATTATCATGTAAAAATTTATCCACTTCATTTTTACCGAAGATGAAACCAGCACCTCTTGGTGATAACCCCCATGTTTCAACATCATCAGGGTCAGACCACAATAGATCACACATAACACCTTCATGTGGAACTTCTTGTTTCCTATCAATGGCTTTAATTTCATCAATGGTGGAAATATCAGGTGATAACCCACCATGAACACAAAATATACTATTATTAATAATGGCACCTAATGATAAATAATCGAAAACTTCACAACAATATCTCCAGACATTACTATTGCCATATTTTCTTAGAATTTCATCATAGAATCCATAAACTTTTGTAATTTGACGTGTTTCATGATTACCTCTGATTAAAGTTACTCTATCTGGATAACGTAATTTTAGACATAACAAAAGAAGAAATGATTCAAGTGAATAATAACCACGATCAACAAAATCACCTAGAAAGATATAACGAGTGTTTTCAACACCACCTGACTTGTCAAATAGTGTTAATAAATCGTGTAATTGGCCATGAATATCACCACAAATGGTTACAGGCGTGTCAACGTGAGACACATTTGATTCATTCATGAAAAGTTCTTGCGACATTAAACATAATTTATAGACTGTCTCCTCTGGTATGTGTTTACCTTGCTTTAATAATTCTATGGTTTGGTTCAAATTAATCATTTTTTTTTTCTTATCCAATCAAATGTTTTACTATATTTCTGTTCTTCTCAAAATTTTCTTAGTATATTTATATCTGTTCTACAATCCAGGTTTTACAGTACGAAGTTATAACTAGTGACGGTTTCTTACTTGTCTACAATTGCAGATAAAAAAAAAAGTTGTTTTACTAATCCTCTATAATGGAATTCTTAACGCTTTTCGTCTTATAGAATAAATCAGTTAAAGTTATAGTACCCCAAGCGCAATGACAGACTGATATTCCGAATAGTGATTGTAATCAATCTTTATTAACCACTTCAATATCAAATTCGATATATTGAAATTGTTTTTTTTATTTATTTGAAAAATTTTCGTGTTTCGAAAAATTAATAAAGCTGTGAAATTTCAATAATCAAACCATAAGATACTGTACTGCGTACTATTACGTGTCCAAGCACATTATCGAAATCAATGAACTTCCAACTATTGAATGATGCCAATCCACTTTTATTTGCACCAGAAAGAGTGGATGAATATCCCTTAGACCCCGTGGAACTATCACAATTTTTGAATAATTTTTCTGTCAATCGCGAAAGACCATTCACTGCAGTGGATCAAATGGATTATTTATTTTATACAGACCCTTCTACACAAGAATTGGATTTGTCGAAAAAAATGGCTTGTGAATATGCTATGTTTCAATTACAAAGCTATAAAAATAAAAAGGAAATTAGTGATCCGATGACGTTTGAGCAACTAATGAAACTAGATTTGAATTCTAAAGATTGGTTTGATAATTTGCTATTATTATTAGATTCAATTAACGGTACCAAATTAGACTTGAATAAATTAAAAATATTAGAAGAGAACACACAATTATTGGATGATAAATTAGATAAATCGAAAACTATGTTAAACGAAGAAGGCACCAACGATACCAGTTTAATCAATGAATCAGGAGAAGATGTAGTTCATGAAATAACATCATATTTACTTTCTAATTCGATAAAGAAAGGTATTATGGTGAAACCGAGTGAAAATGTAAATGATCCACTAAAATTTTTAAAAAATGGTATAGACTCAATTATTGACACTGCATATGAGAACAGTAAAAATAATAACTCGATATCACATGATAATAGTTTTAGTCATGATAATTCAGTTAATGATGATAGCGAAGATCATATTGGTAAAATTGAAGATGAGGATAATAATACCAACAAGAAGGATTTACAATCCAAACTTGATGAGATGACGACAGCATTTAAAGATTTGAAATTAGCACATAATTTTTTAACCAAGCAATTTGCCAATGATCGTAATGATTATTTGAAGGATATTGAAAGACTGACAAAGACAAATAAGGAATTGCAAAATAAATTATTTGCTAATCAATCGGAAATGACAAAACTGGAAGATAAATTACATAAATTGGAGTTAGAAGATTTGAAAAAACCAGAATTTGATGCGATACTACCTAGAACTCCATCGGCAACTGAAGTTACATCACCTATCCTTTCGAATGTGGAACGGTGGTTACCCAATACTCCAAATGGTATACCAGATAATAACAGTACTTCAAATTTAAACTCGCCGTCCATTTCTATTATGCGCAATGAATTCAAAAGATTATTAACCGAGACACAAAGAAAATATGAAAAAGAAATCAGTCATGAAAGAGACATTAGAAAACAATTAGAGACGGAACTGAAACTGGTTCATAAATAATTTACGAATAATTTTATTTATCATCAACAGTTATATAGAAACGATTCAAAAACTTAATATCCTTATAATCCCTAAATTGAAAAAAAAAATATACATTATTATATACAACTTTACTTATTATTTTTATTAATATTTATAGTATTATCACTAGTGTTATTATCATTATTTATAGTACTAGTGATAGAAGATTTGTTTTAGTTTTTTCTTTATTTTTAACAAGAAAAAAAATTCTCGTATTCATTGTTTTTTTACTTTTGATTTAGTTAACTCATACCTTGTAATATGCTATGCTTATGTTATGTGTCTTTGTCCTATTATCATTAAAAAATATAAAATTTGCAATTCTTACTTGTCCCATCAGGTGTTTGAAGAAAATTAAAGAGAAGTGTTAAAAGAAACTTACATTTTTCTGAATTCACTTAACACCGGATAGATAGCTTCAAAAGCCTGATAAATTTCTTCTCTTTGTTTGGCACCGGTTAAGACGATCTTACCAGAAACGAAAATTAATAAGACAATCTTTGGTTTCACCATTCTATAAATTAAACCTGGGAATAATTCTGGTTCATATGAAGAGAAAGTACCATGACTAAATGCTAAACCTTCTAAACGAATTGGAAATTTAACATCACAAGAACCAACAATATTTTGAATCTTAAAATCAGTAAACTTAGCGGCAAACCCAATTTTTTGAATGATTCTTGCATATTTTCTACTGGCTAACTTAGAATCATCTTCACTCTTTGCACCAGTAACAACCATTTTACCGGAAGCAAAAATTAATGCTGTAGTTTTTGGTTCTCTAATACGCATAATAACGGCAGCAAAACGTTTTGGATTATATTCAGCATTACGCGCATGTAATGCTACAGTTTTTAAATCTAATCTACAACCTAAATTTACAGTAGCAACAATATTTTGTAAAGTTGGTACAATACCTGAAATAGCGGTGTCATCTTCCACATTATCAGTCTTAACCATATCCTCATTTTGCTTAAACTTGATATCACTGTTTTCAAAATCTTGTGAACCTAAATTACTTGGATCTAAATTGGGTATACCACCATTGTTATCCCACACTTGTCTAGTATTTGGATCAAAAACGATCTTATTGGCTTTTTTAAATTCTTCTAAACGGTTTTCGTCACTCATCTCCTTTCAGATAACTTGTTCTAAGATAATTTATATATAGTTCTGATATGGGTTAAACTAATCACGAAAAAAAAATGCGTAACGTAAATATGCACTTGTTACACTAATAACCAACAATAACAGACGACCACTAACTATTCTAACTGGGCTCACTCCACTTGTTCGATCAAAACAACAAAATTGCAAAACTTTTGAAATTCTTTTGGAGGAATAAAAATAAAAAATGTTAATTTTTATTCAAATTTCACCGGGTAAACTCATCTCGAATGAACATCCACACAGCTATCAATATTGCTAACGAACTGGTCCATAGTGCTTACTCGCAGTCGCATTTGATACACAATGAACAACAGTTGTCCCAGTACTATTCACTTATTGAGCTAGCCATCAAGACTTTGATCAATGTCAAGAAAAAAAATTCATTAGCCATTGATCAAGACTTTGAAGTTACTTTCCAGATAGTCAAATTACTAATCAAAGAGACTACAAATATTGACATGGCTGAAAACTATCTTTCATCGTTGAAGGAAAGGTTACAGAATAATTCTGGCCTGATTAATGAGAAAATGTTTATCGAGTATTGGCTCATTTACGAGATCCCCCAATTGAGACAAAGTAAATTTCATTCTAGGTTAGCTATTAATAAGAGTGAAGAGTTGGTGGAATATTTGCGTAGTCTTGAGCATACTAGTGAGATTGAAAATTGGATTTATATTTTCCAATTCGTCAATTGCTTACTAAATGTTAATATTGGCAAAAATAGGAAAGCTATCCAAAGATTCAATGAACTACTGAAGAGGATGGATACTGATGAGAACAAACAAATTGACTGGTATAATTATATATTACTAAACTTTATTAATTTTATGTTAGAACATAGAATAAATGTACCGATTGAAATTAATAATAAATTATCTGAAATGACTGTGGAACAAATTGGGTACAAATTTTATACATGGAAATTGCTACTAGAATTGGTTCAATTAATTTATAGCGATGAAAATATTACTAATAAACTGAATGAATTCAAATCATTTTTCCATGAATATAAAAATGAACTAAACTCTACTGAAAGCTATGTCCATACTTTAGAGATTAATTCTAGGATTAAATTGGAGATCAACTCACCTGTGGTGTTTCAATACCAAAATATTAAAATTTTATTACTTTTTTTCCAGAGTATAAGTTATTTAGTTAATTGTTATGATGAAAAGGCAAATTTCTCAACTAAATTTTTGCCTAAAGTGATTCAAACGACTGAAAGATTGATCTCAAATATTGGCCCCTCAGGAGATAAGCAAATTGTTGAATCCTTAACTTTTTGGAATTTGCAAGTTGAGTTTTACGACAAATTGTTGGAGATAACCCATTTTTATCAAATTTGGGAGACACAAATATTGAATATCAACCAGGACAACAATATGGAAGAACTTTTACCTACATTAAGTGGATACAATGAGCTAATCAATATTACAAATTTGCACAAATCTCGCATCAATGATTTAGATGAAATGAATAAAACTTTGGAAATGTATGATAGTGTAATTCAAAATAGAGAGTATTCTATCGAGATGAAATTAATGTCATTAATAAACATGTATGTAATACTTACTTCATTGATAAGTCAAGATCACGATAGACAAAACAATATGATTAAATGTGGTGTTGTTTGGTCTAAGCTAATGAAAGTCTATCGAAATGGTAGTTTTGATAATAACGAAGCTAATACCAAAAATACTCTTTGGGATTGTACAATTTGTATTATTTGGATCATGTCACATTTAGAGCCGTTTACTTGGAATCCATTACCATGTACTAGTGAGGAAAAAAATTATTATTTAAATAAATTAAAATTGTATTATTTGAACAATATGGTGAAGACCAAAGGTCAAGAAGAAGAAAAAAAAGGTGATAATGGTGATGTGAATGATTATAAAGAATTGATAAATGAAAAATATAAAGTTAAAAAGTCATTATTGGTAAGAATAATATTAAACTATATGGGTGGTAAATTAATCGAGACCAATTTGAATAAAATATGTGAAATTTCATCTGTTTGTTTCCAAATGTGTCGCAAACAAAATTTGAATCGTATCAGATATGTAATTGGGTTATGGCATTTAATGAATTGCACGATTGCTATGAAACCTAAGGATGTAGCATATACTAGAGCTAAATTAGAAAATATTGTAAGAAATATTGTTAAGGAGAATGATCAATTATCAACTTAATCGATCTGCTAATTATTTTTTTTTTTGCTATAATCAGTTAAATATTCCATGTAAATACAAAAATACTTTATATATGTTTTAAGCTAAAATTTCATATTTTTTCATTATCTTTATTCTTTTTCAAAAAATACATACATATATATATATATAAAGTGTTTTTTTTATATATATAACTATATCAAACCAATATTATACAACTGTGCTTTATATATCCTTCTTACCGCCAGGAATCAACATAACAATATTATTACCACTTAATAACATTCTACCATTATGTTGTAAAACTTTTTCACTTTTATTATCATCATTTATTATCCATTCAGTTGCATTTTCGATAATAACGTTAACATAATCATCAAAACCGACCAACGTACCTGTGAATTCTCTATTAGACTGTAGAATAATCCACACTGGTTGATTTATTGTCTTATCGATCACTTCTAGGGGAAAAATATCGGGCACACTCATTGTGTTTGCTCTGTGAGGTTTAGAATATTTGTTATTTCAATGCTTTTCACATTCAAAACGCCGTTTTCAAATTTTGAAAACGGTAACAAGACCTAATTACATATTAGGGTAATTATAAAACCCTAACGAGGTGTTTTTTTGCATGTTTTTAGGGCTTGTCGATTTTAAGGTGCAAAACTGAAAAAAAACAATAGGAAAATTGTCATTTGCATTTGGACACAAATAAAAATATCGATGGCAGCTGTTGTTTCATCGGTGCAATTTGCACTAATGAACGATAAGTGCGTTAAATTGATTCAACTCATGTTTACTATCATGATTACCATTTTTTTGTATATAAATGGTGAATGATTCAGACCTTGAGAGGTGTCATATTTTCTTTTTCTTGTATACAGCAACCGTTTAGATCAGTTATATAATATTATAATACTTGCAAATAATCTTGTGTAGCAATGGCAAATAAAGTTTTCAATGTGGCTGTTTTCTTCGTTGTGTTCAGAGAATGTTTAGAAGCTGTCATTATCATCTCCGTGCTTTTATCGTTTTTAGATCAAGTTATTGGGACTAAAAATATCGATATTTATAAGAAATTGAGGAAACAGGTTTGGTTTGGCGTTGCTTTCGGGTTTATAATTTGTTTAATTATTGGGTGTGGGTTCATTGGTGCTTACTACTCTTTACAAAAAGATATTTTCGGTACCGCTGAAGATTTATGGGAAGGCATTTTCTGTATGATCGCAACAATAATGATTACTATGATGGGTATACCTATGCTGAGATTGCAAAAGATGCAAGACAAGTGGAAAATTAAAATTGCAAAATCATTAATGGAGTTACCAAAACAGAAAAGAGATTATTTCAAAATAGGGTTTTTGACTAGAAGATTTGCCATGTTTATCTTACCGTTCATTACAGTCTTAAGAGAAGGTTTAGAAGCTGTTGTTTTTGTAGCAGGTGCCGGTATCACTACTCAAGGTTCAAGACCTTCTGCATACCCATTACCTGTCGTGGTAGGTTTAATTGCTGGTTGTCTTGTCGGTTATGCCTTATACTATAGTGCCTCCAAGACATCATTGCAATTGTTTCTAATTTTTTCAACGTCTATATTGTATTTAATCTCTGCAGGTTTATTTTCTAGAGGTGCTTGGTATTTTGAAAATTACAGATTTAATATTGCAACTGGTGGTGACGCTTCAGAAGGTGGTGACGGTAATGGTTCTTATAATATTGCTAAGGCAGTGTATCATGTTAATTGTTGTAATCCAGAATTGGATAATGGTTGGGATATCTTTAACGCATTATTGGGATGGCAAAATACCGGTTATTTGTCTTCTATGTTATGTTATAACATCTATTGGTTAGCTATTATTATCTACTTGGTATTGTTAATGTTTGAAGAAAAATATGGTCATTTACCTTTAACTAAAAACTTACAATTGAAGCATTTGAATCCAGGTTATTGGATTAAAAATAAGAAAGTTAACGAGTTGTCCAATGAAGAAAAGGATCATTTATTCAAAAACTTGGATAATTTGAAATTTAATAACGATGGTATAATTTCTGGTATTACTGGGAACTCTAAAGATAATGTTGAAACTAGAACTATTGTGGGAGAATCATCTACAATTTCTAAAAAATTTAGTACATCAAAAATTGAAAATATTGATATATCTAATTAATGCGATTTCTCCTGAGGTAGTTTATACTAAAGAACGTTATATACACTCACATATAGATTAATTTGGTCTTAATTTAAAACAGTCTAAAAGAAAAGTTTGTAAATAACAAAATATAATATCGGTCTTGAAGAAAATAATATACTTATCATATCCATATATAACTTGACAGATGAATGAGTGATGAAAAACTTATTACTGGCGATAGTAATAAACGGTAATAACAATTATAATAAACTCAAAAAAAAAAATTGATTACATATTTCACTTAAGCGCACCAAAGTACCATGTTGTCTTATTTTTTCTTTTTTAGTTGGGATTATCTGAATTTACCAATTATTGGAACAAATATGCGGCAGCATAATCTGGATTACCACCAGTTGCAGTTAATGCCTTAATAACTTCAGCACGTGAGAATCCAAGATCCATTAGTTGCTTTATAGTAACTTCAGGGAAATTTTGTGTTTTTGGAGCCGCATTACTAATCACATTGTTTTGGTTTGCAATACTACTGGTATTTGGAAGTGTGTTTGAATTGTTATTTTGCTTTGATTCAATACCAGTGGGACTGGTTTTAAGTGATGGTATTGATTTAGCAGGAGTATTATTACTCACATCTTGAGCCACTTGTCTTGTTACCTCGTTTTCAAAGTCTTTTGGAATTTCTGCTTCACTTAAGAATGGTGTTTCAACACCGGCAATTCTCAAGACATTTTTCTCCAAATCAATACAAGCTTGGTGTCTTTTCAACATATCTAACCCAATCAATAAATCAAGTTGTGTATCCAAGACTACAAACCCAGTAGGGATAAATCTTGTTTCAATTTTAATTTGTGCCTGGTGAATTCTACCTATGATTTTCCCAATACCAACACCACGAGCTTCACCAATAAACCTTTTATCAATTGATTTAGTCAATCCACATTTATCAGCTAATCTAGTAGACATAATTGTCATTTGTGCACCTGAATCTACAAATGCCTTCACTGGTATACCATTAATTTCTAAGTTAACATACAGCATACTTACAGTAGTGAAAATTTCTGGAGTATATTCATAAGCGTTTCTTAATTGTTCATCAATGGCACGTTGGTCATTTAATTCATCCAATCTTTTCTTATTCTCTGAATTCTCTGGATTTTTCATTAATTTATTATATTCGTCCTGTGGTATACCATATGGATTTGATGGTTGCAATTGACCATTGAAATTATTATTACGGTTTTGTAAAAGCAATTCACCAACACTGTCGTAAAACAATTGAGGATCATTTAGTAAATTATCTAAATTTGGTATTTGACTCGATAACTGCTGTTTAATGTATTGATTATTAATTATTTGTTTCCTAAAACTCTCCACATATTCTTTATCATCAATGTTTTCAGTTAGATTAATTTTTTTCCTAATGAAAAGTAAATCATCATCCTTAACATTCAAATCAGTTAAAGTTTGACTACCCTTGGACATGTCCAAGATATCCATATTTAAATATAGATCGTGTTGTTTAATATTCAAATTACACTCCACTTCTAAAAGTGCCACCAGGTCCAGCAAATTCATGTCGTCGCTGACCTCTAGAGGCCCATATATTTGATCGATTATTTCGTTCGAGATTGTTAAATGCATCGTTGGTGTCTTTTAAAGTGTACAATTCATCTGATGGAAAATTAGCGTTTTTGGCACTTCGAAAGTCACATGAGCCGCATCTTTCTTTACTGATGCAGCAAGTAGAAGATGGCTGTTGGCGGTGACACTCACGAGCAAGGTGGCGTACGGTTGCCGTTTGTGTGACACTGGGGTCTGTGATGTTGGTTCACTAAAGAGGTTTCCACCCTTTGACAAAATCCAACCCTTTACTCTCATTTAAGATGTGCTTTTGATTGATAAACGCTCTTTGCAGCAGATGGAAACTATGCACAACAGCATTCCAATCTGAACATAAATATATTCTTGATATTGTAAGTCTCCAAACATATCTTATCAGCCTTACTTTTCTTGCGTCCAACGAAGTTGAATATTTGGAATTTATCTCATCAGTTTTTTTCACTGATATACAAACCAGTACTTACTAATGACAAAGAGAAAACTATCAGACACAGTTGAAGATAGCACAGCGATCAATATCACTATAGAATCCACTCTACTGCCCAAAAAGTTTGATGCATTGCCCGAGAAATTTATAGAACTTCATTCTGCAGAATTTGTAGAGGCATGTAATCACATCTTATCATTCGATCCTGAGTTGAGATCAACTATATTGGCTCAAGACTTCGTGCTCTACTTGAAAGACGATCCAACAGTTAATCCAGACAAAAATCCAACTGGAACTGTTATTCATGAAGACAATAGCTTCTTGCAAAATTGTTTTGTCAAGTTAGCGATGGCCATTATCGGTCAACAAATTAGTAATAATGCTGCAAAGAGCATTAGAGAAAGGTTTAAAAATTACTTTGATGGTAATTTCCCAACTTATCAACTCTTATTTGACAATATTCGCGACCCACTGAAGAGGTTAGAAATTAAAAACTGTGGGTTAAGTGAAAGAAAGACGATTTATATGGAATCATTATCAAGATATTTCACTGAACAGAATGATGAAATTTTGAAACTTTTCAAGGAATTAAATAATGATGATGATGTAGTTAATGCATTAGTAGATAATGTGAAAGGCATTGGTCCTTGGACTGCTAAGATGTTCTTGATTACCGGTTTGAAAAGATTAAATGTTTTCGCACCGGAGGATCTTGGTATCGCTAGAGGTTTCTCAAGATATATGTCCGACAAGCCAAATTTAGTTAAAGAACTAATGTCAAATAGGAAGATAATTAAAAAATCTAAAATTAAACACAAGAAGTTGAACTGGAAAATTTATGATGACGATATAATGGAAGATTATGCGCTTAGATTTAAACCTTTTAGAACAGTTTTCATGTTTCTGTTATGGAGATTGTCAAGTGAACCCCAAAAAACTAAACAGTTAGAAAATGAATTCATGTCGATTTAGTAAATGTAATATCTTTTAGCAATTGCATTGTTTTCCAACAGCCCTCACTGTCTCATATATATTCAAACAAAAAAAATAAAGCAAATAAAAGATTTTTCCTTTTTTTGGTCATTCAGGTTTACACAAATATAACAAGTAAATAAATGTTTAGAATACTTTTGTTAGAATCAATATACTACTACATATAATAATATAATAACACAATATTGATAAATGAATTAAATCGAATGGAAAGTTCATAAAAAGTCACAACAATAAATAAATGCATCAAGAGGAAGAAGAATTAAAAAAAGGACAAAAGAAGTCGCAACACATATTATTACAAGTAATTAATGATGGTTATTATAATTTCTATTTGATTAAAGGAGATACCTCTGATAAGATTTTGCTATCTTTGATGATATTTTTATTCAATTGTTTAATTAAATTACTGTTAATAACGTTTCTGATATTGCTTCTTGGTCTCTTTAATTGATTCAAGAATATCAATGCTGATGTTACCAAAGCTAATGCACCCGCTTGATGTGTTGATGCTAAATGAATGGGCACTAAATATAATAGAGTTAATACACCCAACGTAGCTTGCGCTGTGACAACACCCATTAATACATGTAATTGTGTATTTGCATTCTTAGGAATTAAAGGCTTCTTTTTCAAAGCATACATATGAACGTACAAGACGGCAAAAAATGCTGTATAGGCAAATGATCTATGAACTAATTGTACTGTGGTTGGATTTTCTAATAAGTTTCTCCACCACATATCCTTTTTATCCTCTCTACGAGCAAAATTTTCATCTAGTAATTCTCTCTTAGATGGGAACCAAGTTTCACCCATCTTAGGCCAAGTATTATATAACCAACCTGCATCCAACCCAGCTACCATACCACCACTCATTGCTGTTACAAATGAAATCGCTAAAAGGACACCTGCCATTTGTTTTAATGGCCTTAATGCTGGATTCTCTAATTTTTTAAATAATTCTATAGATTTTCCAGGGTTCTTTAGCCACTTATTTTCCTTTAAGATATCAAACCCAGTCCAAAGCATACCTAAATAAAGAATAAAAGCTGTACCTAAATGAGTTGTTAATCTGTATTGAGATACAGTTGGTTTTGAATTTCTTTCAGTTAATTGTTCCTGATCTAAACCAGATTTAACCATCCACCAACCAACAAAGCCTTGTAAACCTAACATGCAACACAAATAAAAAATTCTTTTATTCACAAATGGTGATGACCTTTTACGAATTGCAAAATAAACCGCTGGAAAAATAAATACCACACCAATTGCTCTTCCCCATAATCTATGAATCCATTCCATGAAAAAAATGAACTTAAATTCGTCTAGATCAATATGCGAGTTTAATTGTTGAAACTCTGGTGATTCCTTGTACTTATCAAATTCTAATTCCCAATCTTCCTGTGTCCATGGTGGTAAAGCACCAGTAACAGGTTTCCATTCAGTGATACTTAAACCTGATTCAGTTAGTCTTGTGAGACCACCAAGGATTACTATACCGAATACTAAACCTGAAGTACCAATTAACCAATATGCTACTGAATTACTTGTCGCATGATAATTATAAGCTGTGGTGTCAGAAGGGGTAGTATGATTTGAATTGATTTGCTTTAAAATGTTAAAATTGTGTACTTGTCTTGCTTGGGTATATGAACCATAGTTTAGCTTTGCACTAAGACCCTTGATGCTAACATTGTCGGATTTGACTAAGTTATTTAGTCCTAATTTTAATCTTGAATTTGACATAAGATCCCATTTTGTAGTTTTCCCTGAACTGGTAGTCCAATTGCCTAAACTTACCAAATTTTTCTGTGTATATACATTACGTCTAAGTAACCTAACCAGAGGTATACTCTCGACGATACTAGTCTTCCACATTTGTACTGTTGTTGACACTGTATTGCCCTTTTGCAACTGGGAGTGTTGCAAAGCATAATAAAATCGCAAAATCCCCGGCACAAATCCTCACGTGTTTATTGGATTTACCAAATGCGCTTCGAAACCATCTTGTAGCGAGTGACACCTTCAAGTGAGTGTGCATTCTTGTGGTCTCTGGCAATTCTCCTCTCATTCAGCGACGGTGGGATGGGCTCGTAGATGATGGAACGCGTAATATCGTCCATCTGGCCGCGGCCTTCCGATAATGTGCCCTTAACGTAATCTTTCTCTCCAACAGCAACTGTAGATCCATCCTTATGGCTAGCAATGTATTCGCCCCAGCGGTACAACAGTGTGTGTGTAATTGTTCTGAACAAAGTCAGACTGACCAAGATAATTATGGTTGTGATAGTTGCCTGTAACAACATGATTGCGAGCGAGTCATCCACAATGACTGATCTTAATACACGGCCCTTAGTGACTTTCCAAATCACAGGCCCAGACATTACAAGAAACAGAATGACGTATGCTGGCAATATCAACCCTAGTCTTTCTTGGAATTGATTCATGTTTGCTAATTGATCCCGGCACATAATATAATAAAATTTATCATATACTTCTGGTTTTATCCTATTGAACTTAATAATATATGCATGTTTAATCCAATCTACTACAATTTCACTTGTGAAAACGCTCACCATGGGACTCCATGAAGTAACTGAATTTATTTTTTTCATTGATGGTTTGCTCAAATTCATTACTCTCCAAAAAATGCCCACAAATGAAATGGGCTCATCACCTATCATGGAACCTAAATTTCTCAAAATAATAATTAACAACAACAGGAAAATCTTGAATCTTTGCACCAAATCACTGATTGTAATTTGGAATAGACCTTCTTTATCAAATTTTTTATAAACTGAACTTTTCAATTCAGCAAATTGCATAGATAACAATAATGCAAGTAAAGAATTACTGTATGAATTAACAGCCACATTTAATGAAATGGCTTGGAAAATTAATATGTAGCCATGCAAAACTAGATATGTTAAAGTCAATGTAACCAATATTATCTGTTTACATCTATCATTTCTATATCCTCTAATAATTGGCGACCATAGTATCTTAAATAATGACTGACCCAATGATGCAAGCATAGTATCACCCATCTCTAAAACATTAAACAACATATACAATTTCATCGTGTTTTGTCTTTTGATTCTATGGTAAATTTTAGAAGTATCCAGTTTACTCAATATTATTGTACTAAACAAAATCAAAAATAACGTGTAACGTTCTTTATAAGTTCTCAACATCCAATTAGTAGTTTTCTTTTGGTTATTTCGTAAAATGCCATGTATTATCTTTATAGGTAGCACAGTGAAGTAATATAGAAAACCATCTATAGAACCTAAAAGTGTAAATAACATGTATTTTTCTATATGAACGGGTATTTTCAACATATTCATCAATTGTTCTAACTCATAGTTAGTCATGGCTAACGTTTCATCTTTATCTTTCTCTTTATCAATTGAATTCGAATTTGACTTTCGATCTTTTGAAGCTTCATCGTCATCATTTTCACTATCCGTAACAGTGTCTATCTCAATCGACTTCAAAAATATCTGATAAATATTCTCAAGCGATCTAATGTAGAAGCTGTCATCATTTGTTGAAGAAGACTTTATTTCACTCTTGTTGTCATTATTGGAATTATCATTTTCAATCTCTGCCTTTTGGGACATTTAAAATAATTATTCAGTATTATTCAACAAATTATAATGGAATTAATTCCTGCACAGTCAGTAACCAGATCGTTTCAGCTGCTTTAACTGTTAGTTTAACTTGTATTCTTTCGTAATGAAGTCTATTTTGAAAAAAAGTCATTTTGTACAGTTTTTTAAACTACTGAATATTCCGCTATCTCATCAGTAACTGAAACAATAAATACACATACACATACACATATATGATATCTATCGGTATAGAAGACATACAAAGGGATATTTTAAATCCATATCAACAACATAGACAATTGTCAATAAAGGAATCTGAAGATATCTTATTAGATATAATTTCATTATTATGCGATTCTAATTTGAAAGATCAAGAAACTTTGAAATACTTGGCTAAATTAATCACTACAGACACGTATTCATCCATTATAGATGAACGAAATATGAATAAAATTTGTGGGTACCCACTTTGTGATCAGCAACCGGAAAGAGTACGTGACATATTTGGTATGACTGAGACCACTAAAAAATTTATGTTAGAAGATAACCCATATTGGTATTTATTGTTTCAGTAGAATCCATTATCGATGCTCACAATTTTATCAGTTACAATTATCAAATGATGCACTATTTAATAGGGTAGGTATTCATTTG
This sequence comes from Grigorovia yakushimaensis, assembly GCA_003709265.2. NCBI lineage: Eukaryota > Fungi > Ascomycota > Saccharomycetes > Saccharomycetales > Saccharomycetaceae > Grigorovia > Grigorovia yakushimaensis. Next base: position 6,944 of record PPOC02000477.1, on the reverse strand, counting down.
GCTAATGATACAATGACAGAAAATTTAATGGAAAATAATAAAAAATATAAGATAACATTATTGGAAGGTTTACTGATTCAAAGAGCAACCCAAGATGATATCAAATCCGTCATATCTGATTTGAAAAAATTAAATATCAAAGAAGAAAAAGAAAAGGTGGAACCAATTACTGCAGATGCCTTGTCTAAATGGCTAGATGATATTAAAATTGACGAACATAAAAATCCAAATTTTCATGGTGATTTTTGATTGGATACAATAGTGAAGGCTGTTATAAAAAGAAAGTTATTGAATTATTGCTTTTTCACCTTTTTTAGAATGATTGGCGATATGGCAATTTTTAATCAATTACGCTGAAAATTGCTTGTTGCATTTTTGAATTGAGCCCAAAAACATAATTCCTGCAATGTCATTTTGTTAATCGAACTAAAGTCATTTAACGGTTGCATATAATAAAGAAAGACTAGTGCCTTGACGGCAAACTAAAATTTAAAAATTTGTTTTCATTTCAAGTTTTGGCATATTTCTTAAGTAAGGCTTGGCATTCGAGATATGGAAAACAAAACCCATATATTTACTAAATTCAATTTCCAGAACCTGAAAAATTTGCACAACTACATACTGGGATCAATTAATTTATTCAGGATGGCACAAAATATCGTTATAAATTCTTTCGTAAATATTACCAAAACATATTTTATTAAGTAATATATATATATCAAACTCACCAAAAAATAACTTTTTTTCCGAATAGAGTGTACAAAACCTTCGAGTTACAGGTGAAAAAAGTGTCTATACTTCAATAAAATTTGCGGATCAGCTAATTGCAAGTACGTTTTAGTAGTTGACAAATTTTTTGAAATAATTTTCGACTTAGCTTGAATAGCTTAGTCAAACATATTAATAATTATTCAATATAGCTTGGATGAACAAAAACTCTTTTACGCTACTAGAAACGTGGTACACTTACCAATTTTCATTCTGAGGGAAGAAAATTAAAGGGCGATTCTATCAAAATTTTTGGTTTTCGTTTAATTCAACCACAATTTTCTTTTCTATTTCCACAAATCTTGTTCTGTTCAAATTGATATATATACCAATCAATGACTGAAAACTTTTTCATGGTTTGAAATTGAACTCTTACAAAACGTATTTGCGATAGCTTGGGAGCTTTTCAAAAATGACAAAAATTGCATGGCACCATCATGAGTTTTTATTACCAAAGCTAGAACAACTATTGATTATAATGATTTAATGCTTGACTATTATGATAAAATTTTGTAACACATATAACTGAGCTTTCTTTAGTTTTGGTATTCTCCTTTGCTGAGTCAATCGGCTATTTGTACTTCAATTAAGCAAAACAAAGTACTCAAAAAAGTACATTATGTTGAAAGGTAGAAACAATTGTTTTTTCGAAAACAATCATAATTACAATATATGTGACATGGTTCTTAAGCTATATGTATACCTCTAAAGAACACCAGAGCTAAACTACTACTATAGGTATGACTTTTTTAAAAAAATAAAAAGAACTCCTCATAGGGGGCTCGAACCCCTGACATTTCGGTTATCCTTGCTTAAACATATGTTTAAAAGCCGAACGCTCTACCAACTGAGCTAACAAGGACGAGTTCGATAAAACTTACAACTGTTTAACCTTTACCATAAAAGTAAAGTCAGGTGATTGCTGAACATTTTGTTAAAATTAGTCAATTCAACTTCCATAAAGTACAAATTAATAGAAATAAGCTAAGTATATAGTATATTGCTAAATAATTAAAGTACTACAGGGTTTGTGTGTGTACACATAATTCCAAATAAATAATGAGAAAGCAAGGATCAAAAATGGTAAAATCAAAACAAATACTGACAAGATTATGAACCAAATTGGTAATATCTAAAGGTTAGATAAAAAATTTTTACCGTTTCTTTTTATCTGTCCAAATCATCAAATAAGACATAAAATTATTTTATATAAATAGAACAAACAGAACGTTGTTTCTGATAATTCGTTCATCATTAATCCTTTTGGGCAGAGGCCGTTGAATCGGATAATTGTTCATTTTTCTATATTTTTTTTATATAGACAGCGACAAAATATATAGTATAATATTTTTAGTTTTTACATTTAAGGCCATAAATTATAATGAATTCTATCTATTCTAAGATTAATGATGAACAATTGTCTGATTCAACGGCTTCTTCCCATATATAGAATTTAAACATGCTAAATAATTAAAGTACTACAGTGTTTGTTTGTGTACACATAATTCCTGTCAGATAATTGTTTCACATGGTTAGTCATGTAATACGGTATTGTGAAACTATAAATAGAGATGTAATTTTCACAACATCATTTATTTTATACTTTTCTTGTATACTTTATATAGTTTATTTTATATAGAGTGAGAACTTACTGTTCTATTCATGGACTGTAATGATCATCCCACCTTTAAAGTACACTACTTTCTGTAAATTGTTATAGTATTTCTATTCTGGCCACTGGCCATTTTTACTTTAAGGACATAAATTATAATGAATTCCAATAATTCCACAAGTAATCATGAGCAATTGTCTGATTCAACGGCTTCTGCCCAGCTGCTCATCTTGTTACGTGAAATTACGGATTTTATGATTCGATATATATCTATATATGTAAGATGCTTAGATTATATGTGACGATTTTTGTTGTTCAAAAATCACCCTTATCCGGGTTACACAAATATTTTATTTTTTATTTTGCAATATTGCCTACTGAACATGTAACTAACAGATACATATTCCAACAGTTTTGCTGGTTAATTATTCATATACTCCAACAATAATAAAAGTTGGGAATCTCCCAATAAAAGTTGGGAATTTCCCAATAAAAATTGTAACAATTAGTTGGGTATTGGTTATGCTTATTACTGAATAAGAAAATAGCAGGAGCAAATAAAAACTGTTGTACATCAGTAAACACAAAAGTACATTACTATGATTAGATGACTTTTATTTTCCATCAAAGAACAAACATGTAAATTCTAGAGTATTCTACAATTGAGTATTATTATAAAAATGACTAATAAGGTAACTTATCAAATGAGTTAGTCATAAATGACTAATATCAATAAACCTCTAAATTATTAGTAATTCCAAGCTACAAAGATGTTTAGAATTTATATAAAAAGGTTCTTATTTGGATTGGATTAATTATATTATGTAGTTGGAAGAAGAATAATAAATATTTTTGTAATATCTGATTATCTGTTTTATTTGTGATTATCTGTTATCTATTTTCTGTTATTTGTGTGTTTGATCTTATTAGCTTACGTAAGATCCTTCTGTCTGAAATAATTAGATATTTACAAGTATTATTGTTAATTGCGCTTCCACTGCTAAACTCTGACATACAATATTTGGTAGCGTCCAAGGTTAGGCTAATAGAGATCCCGCTTTTCAAACTAACTCTTTTAATTTTTTCCGTTTTCTGTCTCTGCTTTCAACTATGGCTTTCCACGGACTCACCGCTGAAGCTGCTGACTACGAGATGTTTTTTGATGCCATGACGCATCCTGGCACTGTTTCTAGCACGCCAAAATTAACCGCTAACTACACCATGTTTAGTGGTCGTAATGACTGGTTTAGATTATCTGGTTTTCTCACTATTATAAAGTTACAACTAAGAGCACGTCCTGATTACAATGATGGACAAAAGATTGTATTTTTCTGTCAATACCTGGTTAACTCTGCTGCTAAATGGGCCTTAAACTGGCTAGCCCAAGCCACTGATGATGTTCTATATTCAGAATTTGTTGATGCTTTCCGTACTCATTTCATGAAAAGGGTGGACCCACATAAGATCTTGAACTTATTAGACAAACTTTCGGAAACTACCTCGGGTATTGAAAATTATAACGATGACTTCCAGACATTATGGGACATGATGCCTGTAGGATTTTGGACCGAGATGGCTGCACTTTCTACCTATTTAAGAGGTTTGAAAATTGACACTCGTCGTTTTGTGACACTAGCCCGTCCTACTACTGTTCAAGAGGCTATGTATGCTGCTTACGATGCTGTTGCATTAGAAGAACGTGCCTTCAGTAATGCTAGTGCTACTCAATTTGATGCTGATGGAGATGTGATTATGGCTGCACCTATTTACTCCGAGCCCCAAGTCAATGCTGTTTATCCCAACAACCGTTCTGCTAATCGTGGTTTTGGACCAAATAGATTACCACCACAACAACATTTCACTTCCAGAGGGGTAAGAAACGCCAACCCAACTATAGAAGAATGTCGTTTCCGTAATTTATGTTTCTTCTGCAAGAAACCTGGTCACAGAATTGAGAACTGTAATAAGAAAAATGCGAGTTCTCGCCGTCAGTGAAGTTAAAAAACAGCGGCATTTTTGTTTCCCGGCTGTTTACGCTGTGCAGTCACCTGAAATTTGCCAATCTACTCAATCATTAACACAGGTTAACAAATTTCCAGCTAAAAGGTTGTTTCTAATCTCACTAATCAAACCTCTAAAGCTGTAATGATTGATGTCAAATTAGGTTTTAATAATGTAAAGTTCCCTGTTTATGTTCTGGATCATTTAGACCATGATTTACTAATCGGGAACCCAATTATAAAGAAATATCCACATGTTTTGAACTGGGTATATAATAATTATCTGTTAAATCTGTTGTGCCTGAATCCGTTAAATCTGTTGCACCTGAATCATTATCTGTTAAGTCTGTTGTGCCTGAATCTGTTAAATCTGTTGCACCTGAATCATTATCTGTTAAATCTGTTGTGCCTGAATCCGTTAAATCTGTTGCACTTGAATCATTATCTGTTAAGTCTGTTGTGCCTGAATCTGTTAAATCTGTTGCACCTGAATCATTATCTGTTAAATCTGTTGTGCCTGAATCCGTTAAATCTGTTGCACTTGAATCATTATCTGTTAAATCTGTTGCACCTGAATCATTATCTGTTAAGTCTGTTGTGCCTGAATCTGTTAAATCTGTTGCACCTGAATCATTATCTGTTAAATCTGTTGTGCCTGAATCCGTTAAATCTGTTGCACCTGAATCATTATCTGTTAAGTCTGTTGTGCCTGAATCTGTTAAGTCTGTTAAATCCGCTGATTTTATTAATTCTGTTATATCTGTTGATCCTATTGATCCTGAACTTTTTGTGTCTGCTGCTGAGTCGGAAAATAAAAATACTGAAACTTTGGTTATGTTCAAAAATTCCATTACGTTGGAAGAAGAGGGAAACATCCCTATATATGAGTCTGAACATGTCCTCTTACCAGAAAAACCTAGGGATTTATTCTGTGTATCTTCTGTCACTGACCATACCATAACTCGACGTAGGAAAGGAAAATTTACTGTAGTTCCGTCGTGGTTATACCAAAAATATCAAAGTATAGTTACGAATGATTTACCTACAAAAACTGAGCAGGATATACAAGAATCGGACGTTTTCCATTACATTGAAATAGAACCAGATGCGAAATTACCTCAGAGACAACCATACATGACAACACCAAAGTTTGAACAAATAATCAATACAACTGTTGAAGAAATGTTGGATAAGAACTTAATTTAACCATCTAGATCGCAATGTAGCTCTCCAGTAGTTTTAGTAGCAAAAAAAGATGATACACATCGTATATGTATCGATTATAGGACATTGAACCAAATTACTGTTAAAGATCCATTCCCATTACCACATATTAATAGTCTGCTGGGCAGAATTGGATCAGTTTCTGTCTTCTCGACTCTCGATTTACATAGTGGATATCATCAAATACCACTGCACCCAGAAGATAGATATAAAACTGCTTTTGTTACACCTTCAGGAAAATATGAATATAAAGTTATGCCTATGGGATTAATTAATGCCCCAAGTACTTTTACAAGATATATGGCTGATATTTTCAGAGATTTAAAATTTGTTTGTGTTTACTTAGATGATATTTTAATATTTTCCGATTCCACAGAACAACATTGGAAACATTTGGATGTCGTTTTAGGTAGATTAGCTGATGCTAAACCAATCGTCAAAGAAAAAAAATGTACTTTTGCTGCAGGTATGGGTATGGGCAATCCATCTGAATTAAACTCGCACTTTCAAGATTCACCAAAATCTAGTGAACCCAATACTGAAGGAACCACTTTAAAAAGCGATGCTCCTGCTCCCAAAGCGGCTCATCGTCAAACTCTTTTATCCAAGGTTACCGATACCTCGGAATTCGAGGAATTCATCAACAATTTCATCTTATTTTTAGAAGAAAACCAATTAGGTCACCTTATTCCTGATACTGATGGCAAAATTTCTCAAACGGTTAATATAGACCAGAAAAACTTTATTATTCAAACTTTCAAGTTCTATTGTACCACTAAAGCCTACTCTTCGGAATTTAAGGCAAATTTAGCTGAGCCATTCATTGAATTTACCGATGTATTGCAACGCACTTTATCTCAATTCAAGTACCAGTATACTTCTGATACTATCTTCAATCTGTTGAATACTATCACATATGATGGTACCTCTGACGCTATTCTTTTCAAACAAAAATTGATTAATCTTAGAACCCAAGGGTCGAATTTTAACTTTGATATTCCTGAAACTACTATCATTGAAAGATTAATCAATAATTTACCTGCTGTCTATAAACCATTAAAAGATCAATACCAAGTACATTATGCTAATATGACTTTGGAAACGGTTTTAGACAGTATCATTCAAGTGTACAAACGTCAAAAAGTACTAAAAAATTTTGGTAATTCTAAACCTAGTACACCTAAAGTTTCAACTTCACCATCCTCGACAATCAAACCAAATAGTTCACCTAATTCTTCGAGCACAAACGACAACCAAACCTCTATCACAAAAACTGTTAAAAAAGGAAATAAATCAAAATCAAATTCCAAAACCCATACCAACAATTTCGTGTCTTCTGA
>PPOC02000476.1:165858-250430 GCA_003709265.2 Grigorovia yakushimaensis | reverse complement strand
AAAACTTGAAGTAAGAAGTTCGAATCTTTGATAGACCAAAATTTTACGTTTGTGGTTGTCATCCAAGATTACACAATTTATTTTAAGTTTCTCTAGACTGGGTCAAATTTCTCCACAAAATTGGTTGATAGTCAACTATATTGTTTCTAAATCAATTTCGTGATAAAATTTGGAGTAATGTTTTGTTTTTTCTTTGTATTTCCTGCAGACTTGTTTCAACTCAGCACTGAAATGTATGCTGTAATGCATTTTTTTTCAAATTTATAATTAATAATAATTGAATACTAAAACTAAACTAAATTCATATTCTATTCAAAGTTTCCTTGACGGTATGCTGTTTCCTTCACAATCAAGCAAGGAGAAATTTAACAGAGCAAATAACAATAATTTAAACATTAATAAATGTATTAGTGGCGAGTTAAAATATGGGAATTTACAAGATAACAAAACAAATATATTAAATCAAACAATAACAATGAATGATCCACATAGTAATAATAACAACAGCGATAGCATCGAGATGTTCAATGAAATGAAAACTGTCATTGAGGAATCAATAAGTAATTTGAATTTTACAACTGCTTGTTTTATAGCAGAATTACTATTCTCTATAACAAGCGATCTGCCCATTTCAAATATTTCTAGAATTGAATCAATTTATTTATATTCATTATCATTATATTTAAACAACGACTTTATTACTGCATTTGATATTACGTCTAGATTTAAAAGTGAACATGTTATCCTAAGTTACATTCATGCTCGTTGTTCCCTAAAGTTGAATAAAAATGAAGAAAATGCCTGCTTATATTTAACTAAAAAATTACCTGAATATGATAGTTTTGTAATGGATCATAAATTTATCATGATGCCCAGTTTAGCAACTATTCATTGTGTCATTGGACAACTTAATGACAACTTTTATAATACAAAGGCATGTGTTAATCATTATCTAGAAGCATTGAAATTAAATCCATATTTATGGGAAATTTATTCAACGTTGTTAAAGAAAGATGTATCAGTCGATTTGAAACAATTAATATTGGGCATCAAACACTCACACAATATTTTTCAGAATAATAATGATAACACCAACGCTAATGCTCCAAGTACTCAAGACGGTAAGATAGTTAAAAAGAAAACACAAATGGACTCAAACGGTATAGGCAAATCAAATAAATTTTCAAACAAATTAACTTCCCCAATACGTTTCAGTAATAATTTTTATAACAACAATTTTAATTCACATAACCATAGCAATAGTAACAACAGTAATAATAATAATAATACTTTTAGTATATCAAAATATATTCATCATTCTGACGAAAAAACAGTACCTTCAAAAAACACTTCTAGAAACTTATTAATAAATAATCTAACTTCACCCATATCAAGAACTAATGCAACAAACACCTTCAAAAAAGCAAGCGTACAAAATAATAACAGTACTAGTGGGAACAGCAATATGGTTACTACACCATCTAAACACCTAGTTAGTAATGACAACACTAATAATAATGGTAATAGTAGAGCAAATAATTTTAAATCTCCGCGTACTATGATTAATTCAAACAGAATTGGTGGTACAATAAAGAGGAAAAATTCAATTATTAATAGTTCTAACAATCAAAATATTCCAAGTCATAATGTGGTCAGTAATAATGGCCATTTTAATAATACTTCTAAGATATCGGGTGCCACCAGAGTTAATATGGCATTCAATAAATCACAATTAAATTTATTTGATGATTCGTCAGTTTTGTCGAAGAATATTCATCGTTTAAGATCCGATAATGAACAACTAAATAAGTTGTTTTATACATTTGTTAAGATATTGAAACTAACAATCCAATTTAATTGTCACAATGCTATTCGAGTTATTGATGCACAGATTCCAAAAATTATTATTAATAATATGCCATGGTGTCAGGCGCAATTGGGTAAATTACATTACGAGATATCAAATTATGATATGTCTTATAAATATTTCGAAAACTTAAGAAAGTTACAAAAAACAAGATTAATTGATTTAGAAATTTTCTCAACTTTATTATGGCATTTGAAAGATAATTATGCCTTATTTAATTTATCCGATGAATTAGTGAATGAATTTCCAAAAGCACCAGAGACATGGTGTGTTACAGGAAATTATTTTTCACTAGTTAAAAATCATGATGAAGCTATTAAATCATTTAAAAAAGCGACACAATTGAATCCTAGGTTTAAATACGCTTACACATTACAAGCACATGAATACGCAGCAAATGAATCATTTGATACTGCTAAAGAATATTATAGAAAGGCACTAGCATGTGATCCACAACACTATAACGCTTATTATGGATTAGGTGATTGTGCCTTGAGATTGGGAAAATACGAAGAGGCAATACTATATTTTGAAAAAGCAAGAATGATTAATCCAACAAATGTTATCTTGATCTGTTGTTGTGGTCATGTATTAGAAAAAATTTTGATGCAAGAAAAAGCACTTGAATATTATAATTTGGCATGTAAATTACAACCAGACTTAACTCTTCCAAAATACAAAAAATCACAACTTTTATTTTCAATGGGGAGATATAGTTTGGCTTTGCAATATTTTGAAGAATTGGTTAAAATAAGTCCAGATGAAGCTACTATTCATTTTATGCTAGGTCAAATTTATCAAACAATAGGAAGGAAAAAAGACGCCATCAAAGAATATACTATAGCTTTGAATTTGGATCCGATGGGAAATCAAGTTATAATTGATGCTTTAGAAAAATGTCACTTACAAGAATAAGTATTGATAAGAACTGTATTCAAATCTCTTATTTTGAATTTTTCATAACAAATGACAATTAATTTAGATCAATATAATCATATATTATATATATGTAATGAATTGTAACATTATTCTGTTAATAGTTTTATAGTTTTGGCTGGACTTTTGTAAACTTTTCCAAAAAAATTATGTGGCCAAAAATTCAAACCTATATTTTAAACAAACCGTTGAAATTATTAATTATAAAAACTTTTTATATGTATATAATTTAAATTAGAAAAATAATTAGAAATTAATTAGGTAAGTGATAATACATAAAGATAATTAAAGGGCAGAAAAAAGACAGTTGAAAAATAGGAACCTCACATAGTATTATTATGCCCCTATAATACATTGGTATCTAAATACTGAGGCTCGACGTGTTCCGACTCCTCCCATAAAAGTTTATCCTCGTCGACCTCGAACATGAGACGCTCATGCTCTCTAAGAAGCATTTCTTCTTTTGCGTCTTCTAGCATCTTTTTAGCGTCTTCCAAAGAGACGGTTGGCATCATGTAAGAGCTGACAATTGGTACACTACTATCGATATCAATACTTGCTTTGATTAGAGCACCTAGCCAATCTCTCATTTGTTCTTTACTGTCAACGGCGAAGTAATGAACTTGAGGTTGAGTAAATGTCAATCCCTTCCTCGAACCTGGTTGAGGTGGTAATAATTTAAATATGTATTTACCTTTACCTGTGCTAGCAGCATAAATTGCAACCAATTTATCATCATCTTTAACTGGAACAACTCTATGACCTGTGATATCAATCAAACCTTTTTCTCTGTTGGAGTCAGAATTGCTGAAATATGACAATCTCGTACCATGTAAGGTGAAGAATCTTTTTTTCCAAGTACCCATCTTACCACTACCTTTTTTACTCATCCAACCGGAGCAATCAGCCGTATTTGCGGATTCTTGTACAGAAACATTTTGTATACCTTCTAGAAATGCAGAGGTTTGCTTTTTTTTGGGCGTCTTATTGAATTTTATCTTCGATTTGGATGGCGTGGGAATGGTTGGAACCTCACTAACAGGACGAGGAGTATTAGTATTTGATTTTTTCTTTCTGATTTTGGTAGTATCAGCGTCTGTAATAGTTGGTGAACTTTCAGCAGTAATTGATGATTTATTGGAATCTAAAATATGCATTGAATGTCTATAATTTTTTTGCGTTGGTGTACTTTGAGTTTTTTGACGAAGCGAAATTTCAAGGTTTTCTTCTTTCAATGGGCTTTTGATCAGTGAATTTGTTCTTGAATGAGTATAGGTATTATGAGAACGAGCGAAAGGTGAGCTTGGAGAATATTCTGCTTTTGGAGGGTCAAATTTGCTTTGAGAAAAAAATGATAATACGGATGAATTCCTTCTGTGTTGCCTATAATCCATGTTTAAATTAGAAGTTTTAGTCGATGATAGGTTGTAAGTTGATGAGGATCTTGAATGACCATATATATTTGATTTAGGTCTAGCTAAAATGGTAGCAGAATCATCTTCATCTTCATTTCCCTTACCCTTACCTGGGGACATTGAAGATATTCTATTATATAAATCCACAAAGGATCCACCACTTGCCGACTTTCTATGGCCTGAATATATCACGGAATTTCTCTTGATGTTTGTATGACTTGAAACTTCTGTAGCTGCAGTTTGAATTGTATGGGTTGTTGGCATTGTATCTGATAAGTTTGTTGAGGCAGATGACATTGTAGACGAGGATCTAGTGCCTATATTATCATTTTTATTAATGTTATGAGTTTCTTTGTAATTATGTCTTTTTTCTGAAGCATACGAACTATCTTCTTCGGTAATTGTTGATGTAATATGTGGAGACAAACTAGAATATTTAAATTTTGAATTCGAATTTGATTCGACAGAAAATGAAGAAGCTGCAGTTTTGGCGCTATTGAGATAAGGTTTAAAATCATCATCTTCTTGTTGGAACGCAAACTGGGATACAACTGGGCTAGAATTAAATAGTCTTTTATTAGCAACAGGTGAAATTTGAGGTTGAACAGGACTTTTAAATGGAGGTGGTTTAGGAGCCACACCAGGTGATTCAAATATTTTTTTATCTGAAACAATTTCTGCTAGCTTATCTGATTCTATAATCGAAAGTTGTTCATTCATCGATATATTACTCGTTTGTCTAGAGTGTCTTCCTTTAAACGACCTTACATTTATGGTATCATTTTTTCTGTATTTATTGGTTGGAGGTTGAAGATTTTGTTGAAACGAAGCTGCAGGTAAAAGCTCAGATTTTGATGAATTTAGTCCCGAAGAAGTTGTTAAACTGTTTGCAAATGTTTGTCTCAATTTGTTACTTTTCATATTCGATTTCCTGTTTGCCTCTTTAATCTTTTGAATTTCTTTCGAAATTTCAAATCTATGGCCAAAAGATGCAATGTCCATTTCCTTTAAATGTGAAAGTTCCAGTTGCACTAAAATTGAACCTGAAATTTGATGTTCATCGAATTTTTCTGCAAGTTTTTTATCGAAATTTTTGCTCAAGAAATAATTCTTAACATCTTTTGGCTTCCATTCATTAACGGTTAGTATGTCCTTAACAGCTTTTTCTTCTTTGTATTCTTCTTTTAGAGATGATGTTGAGCTAATGTTAAAAGATTGCGAGGATTGAGAAGATAATAATGGGGCAACTTTAGGAAATTGGAAATCAGCGCTGTTATCACTCATCATGGTAGAATTTGCGTTCAAAAATTTTGCAGTTTGGACTGAAGCAGACGTATTGTTGGCAAAGCTGCTTTCAGCAAGAATTTCTAAAGAATCTGTTTTCAAATCGGCTAATGCCTTATCAATGTCATCCATAGTGTGAGTAACCATTTCATGCTTTTGATCAAAATTTTCATTGTTTCCATTGCTTGTAGAACCATCTTTCTTATTTAATTCTATACTGTTTTCGCTAGATTTTTTCTTACCACTGAGCTGAAGAACTTCAGTAAAATTTTCTGGAAACAAACCCTTAAGACCAGTATTTAAATTACAACCATAATACCAACCATCGTTGTATTCTCCATCATCTGTGATAACTTGGATTTTATCGCCGGCACTCATGTCTAGCTCGTCATCCATACGTTTACGGTAGTTACTAATAACTCTCCTTTGCGGATGCTTCATCATAATATCTCTTATATTACCATTCATCGTTCAAATTAAAAGTGTGTATTGTAAACAAATGCTTCCAAAAATAGAAATGATGTAAAATGTATGATTCAACTACAAAAACTTAAATTGGAAAAAGCAAATGTTTATATGTCGTAATCTCTGTATTGATACAAAGCTATCTTAATTTATAGTTGAAAGGTGGATAACAAGATCAACGCAGTTTAAAATAATTGTTACCTCTAAAAATGTCAATCACAGAAATTGAATTTTAATCGAAAAACGAAATATTTATTTCATTTTGAAATTCAGGATTATTTATTGCGAGACTCCTTTTTAGACCTCAACTATAAAAGAACATAGTTGAAAGGAGTAACATACTTTACATTTACATCCGAGGCACTCTACCAAGTGAAGGGTTTTACTCAGTAGGTTTGCTTTAGTTTTTTTGCTCACAATAGTAGATGCAATATAAATAAGATTATTCGTCCAAATTGAACTATGCACCCTTTTAATTCAAAGAATAAACATAAAAGACCCAAATTTTTATTTAATTTACAAATAAATGAATTAGTAAATGTTCCTCAATCAACTGGTAATTGTTTTGTAAAATGGAGATTCAAAGATGGCACAGGCATCTCAAGCAAGAAAATCTCACCTGAGGTTAATATTGAAACTTCAAAACAAAGTAGTGGTGCTACTCGCCATGTTACTGTGAAACATCATAAGGCCCAATGGAATTATACACTGGATAAACCAATTCAAATCAAATTAGAAGTGAATAAAAGTGACACTATTGTCCCCAAATACATTGATTTTGAAGTGTATTTAGAAACTGTTAAGCCAGTAACCAGTAACCATCCTGATGAGGCCAGCAATAATAGTGAACATTCCACTCCAAGAAAAAGTAATATTTTTCGATCACCAACTTTAAAATCAACGAACACTTCAATTAGTTTTAGCAGTTCGGCTTCCAGTATTAATTATGATAAGAAGACCATAATACCAAACAAAATAACTGGGAAATTATTCTTAGGTCATGTATTGGTGAATATAACTGAATACATTAGCCCGAGAGAAGAACCTGTATCTAATAAATTTTTACTAAAGGATTCGAAAATTAACTCTATTTTGACTATGAGTTTCCAACTAAAATTGATTAGAGGTTCATATAATGAGTTTAAATTATCTGACCAATTGTCAAATTTTTATCAACCAGGTATTGCTAATTTTTTGGACAATAATAATGCCAACATGAGTATCGAAACCGTAACTAATTCATCAAATTTAAATTCTTCAACTTCTAATAGCATTATGCTAGAAGAAAGAAACATCAAATCTCCCATGAGCACACCGTTGGCATCTCGTTTTACTAGTTCTAAATTTAGTAATGTCGTGTCTTCTAAAGATATTCCGACGGCTTCAAATACAATGAGTCCGTTAATTCAATCATTATATGAAAAAACTTTCCAACTACCATGGGATGAAAGACCAAATGAATATACTCCACGAGAATGTATCGACGACATTTTGAAAGGGGGTAATGGTTGGGCTAAAAATGAAAATGGTATCAACTTGATTGATTTACAGGCATTAAGATTGACTAGTTTTGAAAATGGCCGCAATTCAAATTACTATAATGATCATTCCGCGAATATTATAAATAACACTGGCAAAAACAAAAATTCTAACGAATTGCAAGATGATGATAATTATTGGAATAATATGAACAAGAGAGAATTTTTGGAAAAGAAAAATCAACAAGATTGGAATCAAGCTTATAGCGCGCCAACAGCTAAGATTAGTAGGTCGGATGTTAATAACACAAATGGTGGATACGATCAGTTTGATAATCCCGACGAGACAGCACTTACTGAAGATCCCAAATCCTGGTCGATCAAGAAAAATTTAGTATAAATTATAATGCAATATACATATGTATGTAAATTACAACCGAAGTTTTATTTATTCCTGTGAACTGATTTATTTTTTTGTGTCATCACAGAAAATAGTAATTCTGCTTTATTACAGATATCTCAATGTAGTCAAGCTTGACATAACAGCTGATTCTCGTCAATCTTTGCTTTTTACAGAAAAAAATATGCAGACGGTAATAAAAATTGAAAAATCAAAGCTTCTTTTTCGAATGTGCTTAAAATAGATCAGACTATATCAAACTGAATGCATAAAACAACTTATGAACAAAGATAATGTTTTAATAATAGTATCCTCTTTGTCATCAACAAAACTAAGGGAGAGAAAAACTGCTCTCGATGATTTATCAACAATTTTGAAAGAACAACCTGAATTGTTACCAAAGAATTTGATTCAATCAATAGCGGAAGCCTTGATTGAACAAGTGGATCTAGAATACAGAAAGTACGCCAGACTATTAGCTTTGGATGAAACAGGTAATAAACTTAATCTTAGTGAAGAAAAATTGTCAGATTTATCCTATGTCCTGAGATTACTCATCGAAAAGAATAATAACAGAATGAAACTGAAGACGATCAATTTTCTGTTGGTTGCCTTACCTGCATGTATGTTGAGCGAAAATTGTTTGACAATTGTTAAACCTATATCAAATCATCTAAGTTTTGCAACCTTGTCTCTGATCAATTCTGAATTGTTCAAAAATAAATTTAATGAAACCGATTGGATAGATCTAATGGAGCAGATGCTGAAATTTTTAACTATTAAAACAAAATTTTTGTCAATTGATAAGACAACGATTAACATTATTTCAATTATTCAAGATTTACTTCAATTTGATACAGTAGCCTTAAGGGAAGTTTCAAGAGATTTGGTAATTACATTTACCTACTTTGTCCAGGTCAATAAGGTTGAGTATGCCCATACCAGATTATTATTAAGCACTATCAATACAATAATTATTAAAGCTCATCTCTTAAACATAAAGGAAACTTTAAACTTGTGCAGCAGTTGTTGTAAATACATTCTATTGATTGGAGAATCAAACAATGAAGCTACTCAATTAGAAATAGCGAATTTTGATTATTTTTTAAGCGAGTTGATTGATAACAAGTTACCAGATATGATTGGAGATGAATATATTGATGATTTTAAGTCAATTACAAAAGAATCTTTTTCTAAATTGCTCTCTGAATATTTACTTTTAAGAATTAATTATTATAAACCGTCATTGCTTACGAGTTCGTGCTTCCAATTTGCTTTTTTTAAGACTGAAAAGCAGACGCCTTTTACATTCAAAGCATGTCAATTAATTGAACATGGAAAAAGTTTACATTGGATGAAGCTTCTTTCAACAACAAAGTTATTAGTTGCGTATTTTTCTATCTCGATTAAAAGTGAAGATAATTTTTTATTATTTAAGAAGCAAAAGAATAGTGGCAATTTCGAGTCTATTTTACGTTTGTCAGATAGTTTAACATCTTTTGTTTTGAGCTGTTTATCTGATTCAACCCAAATTCGAACTCAACTTTTGGGTTTACAACTTCTTTTTGTAAATTCTATTATAAATTCCATAGAGTGCAAAAATTTTGAATTTTTAATTCAGAAATTATTCAAATTATTTGATAATGATCAATTAAAGGAGTGGCTGTTGTTAACGTTTATCCCATTAGTCTCTCAAAAACATTTTGAACTAAACCAAGAAATTACTATAAAACTATTTAAAATTTGTTTGCCTTTGATAAAGTATGGATCCACCTCTAAATTGGCATGTTCAATCATTTCAGAGATCATTAAAAACTCAGATTGTTTGGTTGATGATGCTAAAGTCAAAGACGAAATCCATGATATTTTTGAATATCCCGAAATTAATGGACCAACGATAATTTGTAATGAATCTTTTGAATTTTGGGAATTGCTATATCATTATGGTTCAATAACTTCACTCTCTAATAATATTCCTACTATCAAGTCCATAATGAAATGGCTGATTGTCAAGTTTCCAGAGATCGATGATTTCAATATAAATTCAAACCAATTTAGCATTTTTGTGGCTTGGTTGTGTGGTCAAAATATTAATGATTATTTAAACTTTGCCACGTTTGATGATCATAATATCTACAGTCTGCTTTATTCATTAGAAAGCAAACAATTTAACGACAGGTTTTTGGAATGGACTAAATTCAAAGAAAGCAGGGAATTTATTCTCCAAGTCAATAATTCCGTGGACCTGGATATCTCAGAAAAAACATATTCTTTAATTCCAATTGTGCAATTGGATCCTAGTGAATCAAATTCGTTTTTATCCTTACTTGTAGACAAAATCGACCTTGATAATAAAACTGATATTGAAGAAAAGACAGATCTTTTATTCGAATTTTTAATGCTCACTGATAAATTTGCAGGAAGTTCTTCTTTTATCGAATTTTCAACTAGATGCAGAGATTTCATAGCAGTTACTTTATCCAACTTTAACTTTGAAAAGGTGGACTTATTTGAAGTTCTTTTGAAAAGAATTTCTAATTTGAAAATTTATAATATAAAATCAACATTACCAGATATTATACCAATTGATTCATTTATTACCTCACTGAAAAATGAAGTAAAAAGGGTCCAGCTTTCAACAAAAGAAGATTTTAACATTAATTATTCGTTCGATAATTCAATCGAACAAAAGCATAACGACACAGACAAGATCAACAAACTGATCGATTTGACAATTCGAGCAATTTTAAAAATTTATTCAACCTCTAATTCATCAACTGGCCTGGGATTTTTGATAAAAGTGCTAGAATTGTGCAATCCTGATACTTTGATAAACAATTTTCCTCTAATTTTAAGTTGGATAAAATTGAATCATAATTACAGTTTCAAAAATCAAACAAAAGAATTAGAGGTATTTACTCAACTTCTCGGAGAAAAATTATTGACATCCGTATTAAACTGCTCAAATGTTATAATTTCATATTTGGCTCAATATTTAGATACAATCAGATTTCAATGGATTGATTTTATTGGAAGCCCTTTATACGAAGATTGTAATGACATTTTTGATTGGATTATATCAGGCTTCGAAGCATCATCGTTTTCTGGAGAAAACACTATTGGAAACATGGCTGTTCTTTTTTTAAATTTAATGAATTTCCACAAATTATCTAACGATGCAATGAAAGGGGGAAAGCAAAGAATATTTAGCTGTGTTGTCAGTTGTCTGTCGCGTCTCTCTCCTCATTATAGGTTGCTTTATTCTACAACCATCGAACAGTATTTAACTTCTCTTGGTTTCAAAAATCAAATGATATTTTTCACTGAAATACAAAACATGTATCAAATTCCACAACAAACAATTGAATTTAGTTCTCTATATTCTCTTTTTCTGTTGAAGATACAATCTGCTTCTTATATGATATTAATACATGTCTTGAATACTCTTTTAGATTATTCAAAATACCAACATACTCGAATATATGTTATTGTTGTAGTGAAAAGAATTGCCCACATGCTGCATTTTGAAAGTGCAAAAGATCTATTTGAACATTGTAAATATGATTTATTGGCATATTGGTGCAATAGATGTTCAAATACTGAAACTACATTTGAAGATTGGGACGAAGAGTTATTCGACTTTGCTTCCAAAAGAGAATTTTATGAAAAATATTCGTTGGAATTTTATTCTTTTAAAGTTGGTCTTGGAATAGATTCGAAAGAATTTTCGAAAATATTCGCATTGACAGATAAAAACGATGAGAAAACATTGATATCGAAGAGCATTGTCTTTAGCATACCATTCTCCTATACCGAAAAAGGTATTGGGGATTTAGTTTTTCATATATACGACCAGCATTTCGGACCACTGCTGGAAAAATATTTTCAAAGCTACAGAGCTATAATATTTAGGCATATTTTACAGTTAATCGATTTAGGTTCTATCACCGAAGTTGCAACAGCTTTTGAAAGGGAGCAATCATCTCTTAAGTTTATTTCAAAATTGTTCAAATCTGAAAACGCTCTTAAACGTTATCAGTACCCTTTTAATATCAATATAAATAAAGGTTTAACTATTATCAAAGAGCGATGTATTTTTGCAAAGACATCTTTTTCAGATTTTTCTTTTCTGGTCTGTTGGATTCTAAAAGATTTGAGCTCAGCTGTATTCACAATGGAAAAAATTAACTTGATTCGCCAAATTAAATTGCTACTTGTGCTGTATGAAGATTATCTAGCGGATTTTTCGTTCCTACAGAATATCATTTATTATTTGGCTTCTTATTTACAAGATTCAGATCTTCACAACGAAGTATCTCCAGTATTTGTGACGCTAATTCAAAATTTTCCTATTGAAGACATTTTGACCAAAGCTAATTTATCTTTCATTTTTTTAAATTTGCTAATATATCAAGATATCGAAAGACAAAAAATTGATACTTCTTTAATGAAAATTTTAAAGCAAATAGAAAACTACGAAATTTCAGAGAAATCGTTTTGGAAAATATGTTACTCTTCATTGAATAATCTTCCAATATCTGAGGATATTTACAAAGTGTTAAACTCTTCTAATTTTGATGATTGTGACATTAATTTTTTAACGTTAATCTCACTAGTACTTGGACATGCTCCAAGTTTCAATGAGAAAATGTTCTTAAAGAAAAAGCAGCTGTTCGGATTTAAAAAGATTCTAAAGTTGGATGTTGAAAAAATATACTCAACATTTAATTACAAGTTGTGGATTTCTTATATCGCTAGATGCGTATATTTTACAGATAAAGACAAAAATGAAATCCAATCCCCTTTTTATATGGTTATCGAGAAGTATAAAAATTGGGAGATGGATTATAATTCGATAAATTCACTGTTTTCAAATTATATCGAATATGCAAAAAAACTTGGATTCGATAAGACCAGTACAGAATTGTTTTTGACGAAGTGTTTAGCTTCTTACATTTCTTCTTCTAAGAATACGGCTAAGCTGTTGAAAAAGCTTTCGTATGACGATCTGAATTACTTAAAGACCCACACGACAAAACTGGATAAAAATTCGTATGAGTTTGCAACGAGCTTTTTTAAATCCAATGAAACAGATAACTCTCCTCGAGAGTCAAGCGAATTGAACATTTCAATTATTTTTAACCCAACAATAACATATGAAAAATGGCTAGTAAGTTTAATTGAATTTCTGATAACTTTTTTATTACCAGAATTTGAAGACATTAAGATTTTTCTTCCTTTATGTCATTCGTCAAAATCTTTCTCTGAACATGTAATATTTGACATATTCTCTGCTGCCATTATTCAAAATTCAACTGGTGTTGGTAACGCTTTTATAAGTCTAACCGACAATATTTCCACTTTGTTGCAGACGGAATGTGGAAAGCAAAAAGTCTTGATCGTTCTAGAAATCCTTTTGTTTTTGAGAACAGGTTATAGAAAAGGTGAAGCTAGATGTCTGAAAATTTACAAAAGTATCACCAATGTTCAGCATATCTGCCGAATTTCTTTGGAGTGTGGCCAAGCGCTTCTAGCAAATATGCTTTTTGAAGATTTAACTATGATGCAACATATTCCGGTCGACTACAAATTTTTGCGAGATGTATATGATAATATAAATGATTATGATTTACTTTCTGGTTTACCATCATCTAGATCTTTTCTGGAAGCTTTCAATTCAATTAATTTTTTATTTAACAATACTCGTAAACAATTTTTATTTAACAGTGCCAAATTTGATTCATCAAGTAATATTGAAAATAAGCACGATATTTTATCTTTGGCTAACTCAACCGCCAATAATGGTTTTTATAGTTTAGCTACGATGATAGACAAAAAATATGCATGTATTGATAATTTATATGAATGGAAACTTCACTTAGGTGAATGGAACTTACCAACCGCAAATAAATTAGATACAAAACCCAAAGGCTTGTATAAGGCTATAAAAGATGTACACTTTAGTGGGTCAAAGATTTTGAATAATTTGCGATCATCTTTGACATCTATTGTTGACAACAAGAACAATTTTGTGTCTTTCAACGATTGGATGTCCACTTTGTCAGAAATACATAACTACCTTGATATTACGTACTGCCTTGACAATCAAAACGACAAGATAGTCGAACTCTTTCAGGAGCAAAATAAGTTTGATAACAAAATATTGAAAAAAATTGATTATAATAGTTATAAGCTAAATGTAGATAGTAGATTCAGATTTATTGATGTTATTTTTAAAAACGGCAATGTAAATTCTAAATACGACGAAACATTATTAGAGCTAATGGTATTTACACAAATCGCTATTGGTTTGGATTTTGTTTTGAGTAACAATTGTACGCAAGATGCCTTGAAAAACTCGTTTTTGTTGGAAAACATTCTTCAATCTGCTTCTAAAGGTTTAAAAGACAATAACTTATTTGAACTTATGAAGAAAAAAAGCTCTTATTTGAATGCCAAGACATTATGGATGATCAGAGAAGAAAATACCGCCGTAAATATGCTGAATGACATACTTGGGAATACTTTGTCCCAGGAGAGCCAAAATTTTGAGAAATATATACCTTTTATGGAACACTTTTCTGTTTCAGACGATGAAGTAAAGAGTACTTTGATTAAATGGTTATCAGATTCAAAATTAGAATCTAGTTCTGACATTTACGAAAAATACATTGCAAACTACTCTGTATCTGCCAATGACTATGAAACCCGAGCCAAAGTATTTAATGTAATGGCTAATTTCCTAAATGAACAAGTTAAAAAGATACAGAATAGTGGTGAATTGGAAGAAAAAGAAAAACGTTGTGAAGTTGGTTCCAAAGATCTTCAGACCCTTTCTAGCGTTTACAAAAAGACTAATCTTCCAGCTAATGAAAAGAAAGAGATTAAAAGGCAATATCAAAGAATTCAGTTACAACTAGACGCAGATAAAGAGATTTTAAATGAATTAATAAAACAAAAAAGTCAATTCATTTTCAAAGCTTTGAATTTTTATCTGCAAGTACTGATATTTAGCAACACATATGATAATGATGTTATTGATAAATTCTGTAACCTATGGTTTGAATTTGATGAACACGTTGAAGTCAATAAAGTGTTACAAGGAGAATTAACAACAGTTCCTAGTTGGAAGTTTCTTCCATGGGTGAATCAAATGGTTTCTAAATTGTCAAATGACAATACTCATTTCCAAAAATGCTTGCAAGCTATTATTAAAAAAGTTGTTTATAAATTACCTTATGATTCCATCTATTCTTTGATGGGCATTTTGTTTTATAAACGGTATCCCATAGATTTTGACAAGTCTATATCTCAAAAAGTCGATGTTGTAGAAAGCATTTTAAATGAATTGAGTTCAGTTGATGGAGGAAGTTTTTTTACTAGCTATATAAAACCTATTCAAGAATTTTGTGACAACTGTTTTGAGTTAGCAAATGTTAAGTTTAATTCAAATGTCAAAGAAATAGCTTTGGAGAATCATAAAGTAGGGCATTACTGGTTACAGAAATTAGCTAAAAATAAACTGCCATCTCCAACCTCATACACGAATATTACTTGCTCCAAAGACGGACGGTTACCAAGACCTTATATCACTAAAATTCAAGACACTATTACTGTCACCTCAACTGGTATTTCTTTACCTAAAATTGTGACCTTCTACCTATCAGATGGTACCAGAAATAAAATGTTGTTAAAAGGTAGTAACGATGATTTAAGACAAGATGCTATCATGGAACAAGTTTTTATGCAAGTGAATAAGATTTTACAAAATAACAAAGAATTAAGGAAACATGAATTAAGTATCAGGACTTACAAAGTTATACCATTGGGCCCCAAGACTGGTATTATTGAATTTGTAGCCAATTCCGTTTCCCTTCACAGTATATTGACAAGATTACATAAGGATGATCCAGTAAAATTTGACCAAGCTAGACGATCATTGAAACAAGTTCAAGGTAAATCCAAAGAGGAAAGACTAAGGGTGTTCCTAAATTTAATGCAAAAGATTAAACCTCAATTGAGGAATTTCTTTTTTGATTCATTTTTGGAACCATATAGCTGGTTCAAAGCAAAGAACACGTATATTAAAGGTGTAGCAACAACATCAATTGTGGGTCACATATTAGGTTTAGGTGATAGACATTTGAATAATATTTTAATTGATTCTTTTACTGGTGAACCAATTCATATCGATTTAGGTATTGCGTTTGATCAAGGTAAATTATTACCTATACCTGAATTAGTTCCCTTCCGTTTAACTAACGATATAATTGATGGTTTTGGTGTAACAGGTGTTGATGGTATTTTCAGGAAAAATTGTGAAAGAGTTTATTCTGTTTTAAGAAGTAATCATGACCAAGTTATGTGTGTGTTAAATATTTTAAAATGGGATCCATTATACTCCTGGATTATGTCACCTATTAGGAAGCATAGGCATTTAATCGAAGAGGATACTAACATTATGACAGATGAAGAAATGATCAATGTCGGTAAAAGTGGCGCAAATAATGCAAATAATTCAAATTTAAGTGAAGACAGTGGAAATACAGAATCATATAGGGCACTTAAAGGTGTTGAAGAAAAATTACTAGGTGATGGGTTGAATGTTCAAGCAACTGTGCAAGAATTAGTTCAACAGGCAAGTGATCCACAAAATTTGGCACTTATATATATGGGCTGGTCACCTTTTTATTAAGAAGTATATTTTTTGAGGTACATTTATTTGACATAATTCAATAACATATTATATATATATAAAGTATGTATATAAATAAATGGCATAAAAAATTCATAAAATTTAAATGAATATATCTAAAAAAAAGCGTTATGGTTGACAGTTAGTCTTTTTTCATTTTTTATTGTTGTTGTTTCTTGATCCATCTTTGCTTTTTTTTTTTTAATAAATTTGTCGCTAGCGGTACTAGTGAGTAGAACCTAAGAATAATGTTGTTAATAAAGAAGTAAACATAACAAAAACACCCCAAATTGATAGAGCCAGTCCACAATATTTAAATATTTTTAAGTTTAATGGTATAGATTGATTAGTTTCCACAAATTCTTTACCAATTAATTTATAACCAAAAATACCAGGTAAAATGAAAGCAATAGAAGTTGAGCCTGTTGCCCCCACAATTGATAAAACAAAAGCCAAAGAATGTATTGAAATAGCAATTAAATAGGAAAAGATCAAGATTAAAGTCGTGATTAAAGTAAACCTTTTATCAGATATTGGTACAATTTGCGGTTGACTATTTGAATCTTCCTCAATTAATTGCTCTGCTAATAAAATATCATCTTCAGTGGGGACATTACTATCTTGATTAAGACCAGATTCTGAATTTTTATCATATTTCAATTGCATAAAATGTAAAATGTGATGAATCGAAGCTCTTGCTGGATGACATTGTAAGGGGAATGCTAGAGTTACCAAAAATACAATTGCAATTCTACCAATAGTACTTGATACTGTCTTTGGATATAGCATAATAATATTACCACTAATATTGTTACCGAAAGTGAAATAACCGGAGTTACCAATGATCAAATATAAGAAATAAGCCATTGACATTGAGTAGATAGCTATAAATTTTGTACTCTTGAAATCGATATTCACCTGTTCATTAACAATGGAAAACATATTATGATGACAAGTGAAGGCAAATATGAATATGGGTAAAGTGGTTAAAATAGATTGTTCACCAGTTGGTAATCCCCATGAAATTGTACCTTGCATATCTTTAATTTCAGTATTTGGTACAATAAAGTGTATAATGACCAGTCCACATAGATAGACTACGGCAGATATAGCGATCATAGAGGCATATTTCAAAGAAGTCAATTTTTTCATGAAACATAGTGGTGCCACAACAAGTGACATTATCAAAGTGATATGTAAATCTCTATGTTGTAACCAATTGTTATCAGTAAATGTATGACAAATTTGGGGCATTAAGTCACCTACAACAATCATATATGATATACCCACACCAAAGCATTTCACTGCGATTGCGATATCGAAAATGACACTGAGATCACTATTGATCAAATTAGCGAGCACAAAGAATGAGGATTGGTGGGGTTGCGGAGAGTATTTCACCACATACGCTTGTAGAGATAAACCCAACATGGCACACATGGCACACCAAGCCAGTGTGAAATTACCTGCCCAAACACCAAATGGCTTGAACGCGAAGGGCATTGCTAAGATACCAGCACCGCATGCTGTATGTAGCAGTGTCAAACACCCAAACTTAACAGAGGAACTCATGCTGTGGTCTTGTGTAGCTGTATGTAGCTGTGTCGTGTCGTGTTGTGTTGTTTGTGCAGATAAAAACAAACAATTCAAAACAGAACTGCCAACAAACAGCAACACAGTAGAAGATGTCGCAGCTGATTATCACGCCAGAGGCTCTATGCTTTACCAGTAAGTTACTCACACACTCTGTTTCTCGTACATAGAACACTCTACTAACAAGAGCTTCTGAGTAAGCCGTATCTTTACAGAACCGTTACACAAGCAGTCAGTGGATTACATCCACATCACCAACCCAACCGACAAGCAGATGGCCTTCAAAGTAAAGACCACGGCACCCAAGCTATACTGTGTGAGACCGAACTGTGCCGTGGTGGGCCCCGGTGTCAAACAGAAGGTGTCTGTAATATTCCTGGGATTGAGCGAGGACAAGGTGGCGGATACCAACGTGCAAGACGGTGAGTTTGTATGCAAGGATAAGTTCTTGGTGATGGCGGTTCCAGCAGTTGATTATGCTGAGGGCGAGCACATTGCTCCTGAGGTGTGGAATGAGTTGGAGAAACAGTACAAGTCTGAATTACAATCCAAGAAGATCAAAGTAGTTTACCAAGATAAGAAGCAAGACGACCAACAACAAATTACACAGGATGAACACTCTGTTTCAGAAGCACCAGCGTTCCAGACAAAGACTGAGCCAGTGATTCAAAAAACGGTGTTAGACACACCTGTAGAAGACGACAGGGCCAAAGAAACACCAAAAGACAACACTGCAACTGCCACAGCTGCAGCTGTTGACAACAACAACAACAACAACAAGCCAGTAAAACTTGACTTGGAACCACCACTGGTGGCAGCCACAACCATGAACCAACATGTGTCCGGCAAGACGCTGGTGCTCTGCACAATCGTAGCGTTGTTGCTCAGCTGGCTGTACTATTAAGAAACGCACAGAAATCAAATTATATAAAACAACAACAATTAAATAAGAAACATGTCAAACTTCGCTGCAAGTGTACAGAATCACTACGAGCATTTGAACTCTGTAAGTATACACTGTTTACACAGACGGGTGGTGTGCGCCCTCGCTCATCACCCAGTTCTCTCTCCTCATGCAAATCAGTCCACACACTAACAATCCTTCTTTCCTTGTACCAGAACTTGAACCAATTTGGTCTCTTCCAAACATTAGAGGATAAAACCTCCCTAAAGAAGAGTCACTGGGTTCAAATCTCAATTGCAAGTTATGTTTTGTTAACTGCATTGAACCCCAGTGGCTTAGGTCAACTATTATGCAACATCGTAGGTTTCATGATTCCAACTTTGAACTCAATTAGAGCACTAAAGACACCAAACAGGGACGATGATTCACGTTGGTTAGCCTACTGGATCATCTTTGGTGCTTTGAATATAGTAGAATATTGGTCTGGCACCATTTTACTGTTGATTCCATTTTACTGGGTTATGAAATTATTATTCTTATCTTACATTAGTTTACAATCAACTAATGGTGCCATGTTGGTGTTCCAATTGATCATTGAACCTTTATATGATCAATTGAATACCATGATTATGGCCAAAGTTCAACCAGAACAAAACTCAAGCTCTGTAAGTTCTCATGCTTCAGCTGCTTCTCACGCTTCTGGTCTTGATTCAAGCGTTTCATCTGCTTTCTCAAAACATAGATAGATAAATAATGTTTATTCGGTTAGGTATAGAATTTTACAATTGCTTACCTTTTACTTTGTTTTGTTCGAACGTTTATCAAATACATATTTATATATTACTTACATTGTACCCATACCATACAGTAGATAGTATATACGAAGACTCAATCATTATATAGTTTCATCTAATTTAAAATCAAATTGATATTGTTTCACTTCATTAAACATGGTAAATGTTAATTTGACTCTCAGTTTTAATTTACCACTACCGCTAACCTTCAATGTTTGTTTCTTAACAACATTGACATCTAAATTATTATCCATAGGCTGCAATTGTCCCATTATTAACTTTTGTGTCTTAGGTACCGCACACATTACTTGCAAATTGGTTATAGTATTAGCGTCCTTGTTTTGATAATATAACTCCAATTGTGCATTACCATTTTCAATTTTACCTGTCCTATTGAATATTTGTAAATACTCATTGTCAAATATTAATTTACCATCATTGGGTACTTCAATCTTTGTAATGTTAGCAGTATCAACAATATTTAAATTTTGAAGTGGAAGTTCATTGGTTTGGGCCTTGTTATTATCTACAGTATTAATATCACTTAATAAATCTAACAATAAATCAGCGTTTTTAGGTTTAGTAGTAACATTTGGTTCACTCTTGATATTGTTGTTATCATTATGACCTAAACCAATAGAATCCAAAGTAACTTCTCTTTTAACAAATTTTGGCATACAGCTTAATATTTTTTTCTTTGCATCTAGTGGTTGTGCAAAAATGGTCTCGTATTGAGTACATTTAAGTTGTGTAATTAAGTTCGAATCACGGCCGTGTTCTATAATAATTTGTCTTAATGCCTCAATACAACTAACATCGTTAATTTTACAAGATAGCTTCAAAACACATGTTAATATGTATTGAATCATGTTATTATTGTCATAATACTCTTTATTCAAATCAATTACCTTTTTGGTAATACTTCTATCATTTAAAATATTTTTATCAAAATCGTTTCCGTTTAGAATCAAATCAGTATATTCACCTAAACACCAAATAATTATTGCATCCCAAGCAGTGTTTTTTTGGTTCTCATTTGATGCATTTTTCAAATCATCAACTAAACATTGTGTAATAATTTTGATTTTATCACTCCAATTTTCAATATTATTAATCACAATTAAAAAATCATTAATCTTATCAATTGGTATAATATTACCAACTAGTCTAATTACCTGTAATAAATTTTTTAACTTAATTGATTCTTGTTCCATGGAATACAAATGTTCCTTTTCAAGTAAATTGTTTACAGTAAACATTATTAAATCTTTCATGTCATCCAAATCAATATATGATGAATAAGCATATTCAACACCTTTAGTTGAAACTTTATTCAAAAATATTAATAAATCATTAGTTAATTCAATCAAATTTTCACGATTCATAATAGCAAATGTCAATTCTAATGCTCTAAATTTGATAGATATATCGTTGTCATATAAACAATAAGATATGAATTTTTTATGCTTATCAATTGCTGTTGGTTCTATATTAGCCACTTTAATTAAGGTATCTAAAGCAACATATTTAATATTATTATTAATTTTCCTTTTGTTATTTGGACCAGTACTATTGACCTTTAAGAAATTTGCTAAAAGGTTAATACCTAATATTCTTAAGGATTGATTCAAATTTAAATCAAAAATTGTTCTTGTAATTTCATATAAAATTGCATTTGATGCATTCTTATTTAAATCTGCATTCGAATTAGTAGCTAATTGCGTTAATAAATCATTGAATTTATCTGAATACTTTTCAATAATGTTATTAAATTTAATGAATGATAATTTGAAAATCCATTTCAAAGTGATAATTAATTCACATTGTAAAAATGGATCTTGTACACCTTGAACATCATAATTTGGTTCTAAATTTTTCAAATTCAATTGTGATAATTTACTTAATAAATTTGGTACAATTTTTAAGACATTTTCATTAATATTTGCAATAAATTCTAAATTATTTTCTTTATCAATGTCGTTTTTAGTTTCATTGGCGATAAAAAAATCGTTTAAATTAATCATAATAGATTGTACTACTTTACAAATACCGAACCATATACCATGGTTACTGGTGCTTAAATTGAAAGTGTTTTTGTTATTTAAAAATTTATCTAAAATAATTTCTAATGGGAAAATTTCCAATATGGTAAAATCAGTATCTTTTATGATTAATTTAGCTAGACATTGTAAAGTTTTTTTTAAAATGAATGGATCTGTTGAATTTTGTAAAATGCTAACCACATCAGGATATAAATCTCTAGCTAAATCAATGGAACTTAATGAACTCAAAGTAGATAAAGCCATTGAAACAATAAATTTATTTGGGTGATTCAAATCATTACTCAATATATTAGTTAATAAAGTTAATAAATCTTGCTTTTCGTCTAATAACAGCATTGTAGCTAAATAACCTAATCTTTTATCGATAAAATTATCAGAAGCAATTAAATTAATACATTCTACTTGACCAAAATGTGTCTTTTCTCCCAAAATATGAAGATACAACATTTTTTGAATATTATTACGTCTCTTAGAGGATGAAATATGATCATCTCTTAATTTTGTTCTAATCTTAGCAGATTGTTTTGTAATAATTGTTCTCTCTTCGGATAAAGTCTTTGCATTTCTAACATCTTTGATAAAAGATCTCAAAGAGGAACCCATTGTTTCAGCGGTTTGAGAAATTAATGAAGAAAAAAAAAGGTTAACACGAATATCTATAAGATTTGATCTCAATTTTATTTCAAATTCTTAAAAACTCAAATCTTGGCTGAAAAGTCAAAAAAAAAAACAAAGTAATTAAAACGCACGTGCATTTTAAATAGCACGTGAAAGCCACGCGGTATATTTTACAGTATAACACCGATTAATTTTAAATTATAATGCCGCTAAAATCCGCTTATCGGTTTTAAGTACGGCATTTTTGTCTTATTTCCGTTGCCAATATTTTTCTACTCAATATAAAATTACCCACATTACCGAATTCGGAGCAAATCAAACAATTTGCCGAATCTCGGCAATATTTGTAATTACAGAAATTTTTTTTTCTGTTTTTGGCTGATTACTGCCCGCCTTTCTGAACATTGACTACACAAGAAAAAAAAATTAATATGACTTTGGTACACAAAACCCCCTTAAAAGTCCGGATTCGCATTACTGTAAAAAGCAATTATGTAATTTGCAATTAATGCACAGTTATGGGGGAAAAAATGCCCGTCACTGAATGTTTTTTTTAAGTTAAAAAACCCTCAATTCCTGTTTACTGAAAGCACATATTAAGTTGTGACACGGCGCCTGGACGAACGAGGAGAGAATAATGACTATTTTGTACATTTCACTACCATATTTCCACTGTGATTAATTTTCTTAGAGGTTTTATTCTCCTTGTCTTGCCTCTTTTTGCTTTGCCAATGTTTCTTGGTTTCCTTTTTATGTGCATTTACGTAATGGAATCAGCGTAATACAGTACAATGAAGTATCGATTTAAATTATCTCATAGATTTCTTTTCTCTGATGAGCCTTAATGGCTGATTTGAACAGTGATTCAGTTGTAGAAACAACCTCAGTTTGAGTTTGTCGCTTTTCTTTGTTTCAACTAAATCATACTATTTTGCACTATGTGATCTCGGGTTTTCCTCTCTGTGCCCCAAATATTGTATGTAACTGTCAAAGTTGTGATATATAGAATTAAATGTTTATATAAAAAGTAAAAAACACTTAAAAAAAAACGTTTGTATTCTTAGTGGTGAAAGGTATCACTTTGTAATTTAATATTACTGAAAATATTGTTTTTAGGTAATCATTAGTAATATTTACAATTTGAATTGCCTTATTTAAGCATTCTTTATAATACTATCTTTTCAAATTTCGTTTTTTCTTTTCTGGGTAGTACATTAGAATTTAATTTCTTTCTATTAAAAAAAGAACCCTATTAATTCCTTTTGCACAACTATCAAAAAGGAATTAACATATTATTGATTTTATATTACAAACATTCCTTCCTACATTTTATAGTGGTTAACAAATATTTTTTTGAAATCCCTTTACATTTTGAAAACATTTAATTCATTATCCCTTAATCTGATTTACTTTCCACTCTAAAACAATCAATTAAATTTTGCATAAGTTGAATTACTACAGTATTAAAATTTAAATTACTTATAATAACTTATTTAAACTAGTTTGTATTATTTTAAAAAATAACCGATTTTTTTGTTTAAAGGTGACTACCTAAAGTTATTATCGTCCTACATTATTACACACTACAAATAAAAGGCATTTCGCTTTATTTTTCCTGTTATAATGTCGGATATTGAATCAATTAATTTAACAACCAATAATTTAAAAGACAGGGATATTATCAATAAGACATCCAAAACTTTTTTTAATAACCCTTGGCATAAAGAAAATAGTTTAAATATGGAAATTACAACTATAGAGATGAATACTAATAATAATAGTAGTAATAACAGCCCAACTAACAGTAATAGTGATAATAGCGATAGTAGTAATAATTATAATAATAATACAAGTAATGTTACTGCTGTAGATAATACTTTAATGAATTCTACTAAACCAAGAGGTAATAGTAATCCATTTAGAATGGACTTAAATGGGTTAGATAGCATTACAAATCACACAAATAAGTCTTACGTGACAAGTAGTACAGGAACAAATAAATATAATATGAAAAATTACTATTATAAATTTAACAATTCAAACAGTTTTAATTCTTTAACTAATTGTAACAATGCCAGTAATAATAGCAATAACATTAATATTAATAATATTAATATCAATAATGGTCGAAGAAGTAGTGTTTCTTCGATAAAGACAAATAACACTATTTTTACTAACAACAATGCGGCAACATTAGCGCCAGCTATAAAGATTAATTTAAGTAACATTAGTACCAATAGCAATAATTCAACTAGTATTACTAATATTATGAGTAATACGGCTTCAACAAGTACAATTAGTAGTGGTGGTAGTGATACTGGTACTAATACCCTTTCTCATAATAATACTAGTAATAATAATAACATTAGTAACAAAGAAAATATACCCATTCCAATTCCAAATTTTGTCAATATTCCAGTCCCAATTAGAAAGTCCAATTCTACAACTAGCATGTCTAATTTAGCAGTACCTAATAAAAGTAACAATGCTGGTAATACTAATAGTTCAATGTTATTCAACAGATCCAGAAGAAACACAAATACATCACTTATGTCAACTCAGGATTGGGTTGCTCCACAGTATACTATTCTGAACTCTATATTCAATGATAACGATATTTTCAATTCAACTATCTTCAATGATACTCCTACTATTTATTCAACGTCATCTTCGTATACGTATTTACCTAGTGGTGATATAAGAACTTTATCTAATGATTCATCAAATTTAGCAAGTAATGATTCTACATCATCGAAGATTATTAAGGAAAGGATAATAAAAAAATATTTGAAAGCTGCTGGTTTTTTACCGATTTTTGATATAATAAACTATGATAACGGTAATAAATCAGTAAAAAATGGTGAAATTAAAAAAAAAGACAAACATCATAAACATCACCATCATCACACCAATAGGCTTGTCAAAAATAATGGTATAAAGATTTCAATTGCAAAGACAGCAAATCATATTTTCTTACCTAGTATTTCAAGTGTCGAAGAAGAATATTTACAAAGAATTAACAGATCAAATAGAAATAGTAGAAATGGTCAGAGAAATAGAAGCGATAGTATGGGCAGTATGGGCAGTAATAATACCACTTATAATAATTCACTTTTTGATGATGGTAATTTTGAAGAGGATGAAAGCTTGATTAATTCCAACAGTTATACTAATAGCAGTGTAAGGAGTAATAATAATAATTTTGAAAATGATTTGACTTCACTTTCAAGAATGTCTTCATTAAGCAACAGTGATCCAGAATTTAATGAAGTTTTAATGGAAAATAACAGCATTGATAATACCCTTCATAACAATAATACCGGTACCAATACTAGTAGTTTCAGAAACAGATCTTCTTCCATGTGGAGTTATAACAGTATATTTAGTGCTACCCCCGATTTTTATCAGCAACAGCATAACATTACTAATAGTTTGAAATTTGATTTTGATCAAAATTCTATGAGTTATTTTAAATTAGCACTTGTTGTATCGTTAGAGGAAGACTGTGAATTATCAGCAATTCAGCTAGAATTATCATCACTTGTAAATGTTTGCTTCAATAATAACTTAAAACTGAAAAACAATAATAAATCAAAAGATAAATCTCACTCAAAAAACACTAAATATGTGGATTCCAATATTTTACCAGAAAATAGTGATGAGTTTTATAAAATGGGTTCCTTAGATTGGAATTTAAACAATAAAAACTTCAATCTTTTCATCCCATTAGAATTAACTTCCAAAGATCAAATTATTGAAAACTTTAATAATTTAAGGAAACCTAAAATATTCAAGAATAATACAAAATCAAAAAGAACAGAATTGGATCAAAAAGATGAATGCTCATTGAAAAATAATCTTTTTGAAAAACTAAACAATACCGCGACCCAGAACACTTCCTTTAACAATGATTCCATTTTAAAACCTGGTGATTACATTTTTATTATTCCAATAGTGTTCAGTAATAATATTCCAGAAAGCTTGAAATATCCATCTATTAAAGTTGATTATTTAATTAGAATAGCAACTAATTCCATGGAAAGACTTGAAAGTGTTAAGAAAGATCAAACAACTATTGAAAATGATAATAAAAAAATTGTTGCTGATAAAAAATCAAAAGAAAATAGTTCACTCTACAGCCTTCAAAATTCTAGAGATACAATAATAGACGAGGATTTAATTACTTTACATTCCAACGGACATACTAATGTTACTTCAAGTATAAACAACAATGCTTGTAATGATAACGGTAACACCAATGGTAGTAATATGACATTATTCAGGAAAATGAAGGACCGTTTTCAAGGTAAACAATCACTGGATCGTAATAATACTTTTGATAGTAATTCTACTATTTCAGTTATCAATAATTACAATCACAATAATGTTACCAGTCCTGACAATAGTAGCAGAACCATTAGATATAATGCAAATGAAAGCCAAGTTTCAACTGGTTCAACTATTCTTTATGATAACAACGACATACCTTCATCGCCAAGTAAACCTTTTTTGCTTAGAAATGACAGTGTATATAGTAAACAAAGTTCAGTTGATATCACGGATCCATTGTTTCCAATTACTTCAATTAAATCTAAAAGGATTAATAAGGGAAATAGCAATGTTGTTGTAAAGAAGAATGATATTTATCTAGAACATCCGTTAAGTGTTGTTAGGATTCCACCCTTAAGTTCTGTATCCACAACTAATAGACCAGTTTTTATCGATAGGGTTTGGGATGATACTCTTTCATATCAAATTTCCTTTCCACAAAAGTTTGTTACTTTAGGTAGCAAGGTACCTATCAACATTAAAGTTTGCCCATTAATAAAAAATGTTTCGGTTAAGAAAATATCCGTTGGTATTACAGAAAAGATTGCATATGCTAGTAAAGATGGTACAAGAGTTTGTAAAGAAACTGATCATTTATTGAAAGACAGATTTAGTCCCTACTATCATACCTTTAATAACAAGAAAAAAAAGGAAAGACTTTTACTATTATTTGAATTACGAGCTTCTAAGATTGGTCCAAGAGCACTTAGAGAAGAAATTGTAACAAATGCACTAGGTGAAAATATACTTGCATATTCTAGAACACCTGGTGACTCGAAAAATAAAAAAGGTGTAAGTATTATTGAACCAATAACTATTGATACTACCATTGAATTCCCTGAAAACGATACAGAAAATCAGAAAAAGTGTAGTGTTCCATATGGCATTGATGATTACGAATATATCTCTTCAAAAAATGTTACGCCCAATCAAGATCCAATCAGTGTGAATCCTAATAATACTAATACCAAAAAACTCTCTTTTGCTCAATCTCTGTTTGGTAATATATCTAGGTCATCTAACAATAAGGAAATGGCTAAAATCAGTAATGAGTCATCTAACGAGAAAGAAAACGATATTTTAAACGATGACCATAGAACAAGAATAAATGCAGTGGATCAAAAAGACGTTGCTAATTATATTTCAAAAACAAACAAAGCTAAACGTGGTCTTTACTTAGATAGTTCCAACTTTCATTATATTAAATGTAAACATAAATTGACTTTTATCATGAGAGTTGAACGGATTTCTAAAGATGGAGTATTAAAACAATATGAAATCTTGGTCAATACGCCAATTTACCTAGTGTCCAACACATGTAGCCAAGACAATTTAACTTTACCAACATACGAAAGATGTGGTGAAACATATTATCAACCAAAAGAAGAAACCTTGCCTACATTTGAAGAATCAATAAATAATCCAATTATCCCATCCTACTTTCAACAAATTGCCCATACTAAACCAAACATGTCACTTGTACCAAGAAGTTTTAATAGCAATTTTGTTAATATAGATCCATTCATCAGCAACTTCCGTAGCTTCAAAAAACAGAGACATCATAACTCCTCTACAATATCTGAAGACACTGAATTTATGGATCAACCAAATGCGATGAGAGAAACGCCTTCAACACTACCCCCCAGTTATAGAGAATTGGCAGTTTTTGAAGATGAATAAGAAAACTAGCTCAATGGAAAACTAACATACTACTGATATCCACAAGTTTTCTACAACCACCGCTTTGCATACAGGTATATATACACAAAAATATACATATATATTTGAATAAATCTCCGTTGCTTAATTATTTGGTGAAACAATTTAATTTTTTTTATTTGTTTACAAATTTTAAAAAAACGAATAATGAGAAAAAAGGTAAACAAATAAAAGTGAACCAACCTCGAATTGATGAGCACGCTGTGTCCCACTCATGATGATGGGCCAAAACTAAGGGAAGAATTGAATTATCAAGAATTCTATCCCACTTTAGATAAAGAGGACACTTTACCCATATACAGCAACAATGAAATACAATTAAGTAGTGATGAGCTACGTTTGCATAAGGATCTGAATATAAGTAGACCTAAAACAAAACAAATTATATGTAATGGTAAGATTACTACGGAACCACTTTTAGTAGATAACAAGACCAGTGATTACAAACCAATTAAAATTCCAGTTGAAAAATTAAATTTACAACTGAATCATAGAAATAGACCAGGTCCTAAAAGAAAGTATAAAGATTTAAAACAAAATGATATCTATGAAAGTAATGCATATTTAACCAAGCTTGGTGATACTTCTTTGATACAAAGTCGTAATTTGTATAGACCTGATATTAGTAATGAAAACCAAATTGATCGTGATGATGAGCGTTATAATGAAATAATAGAAATTGAAAGACTACATGAAGCATTAAAAAAAATAGTACCCGATTTCCAATTTTTGAAATCTTATTATGATATGGATGAGCAAGATGCCCTATATCTAAGGTATTTATCTGAAACATATTCTAATATTAAATTGACTGCATTACAATTTGAATATATTTTTACAATCTTGGAATTAAAATTTACAATTTTACAATCACAAATACCAACAAATCCGCCACCACCTGCTACAATTGATCAATTGTGTTCTATATGTGACGAAGTGGAAACAACAAACAATACAATTGTTTTTTGTGATAGTTGTAATATAGCTGTACATCAAGAATGTTATGGTATTATATTTATACCACCTGGACCATGGCTTTGTAGATCATGTCAACAAGGCAATTTTGATACTTTGAAACCACATTGTACTGTATGTCCTCAATTAGGTGGTGCTTTAAAACAAACAACAACTGGTAATTGGGTTCATGTACTGTGTACTGTTTGGATACGTGAACTATATTTTGGAAATTGGCATTATTTAGAACCCATAGAAGGTCTTGAAAAAATTCCAAAATCAAGATGGAAGTTGGTATGTTATATATGTAAACAAAGAAATGGTGCTTGTGTTCAATGTTCTGCTAAAAATTGTTTTATAGCATATCATGTAACATGTGCTAAAAGACTGAAGTGCTTCATGACACCATTGAAAACCGGTATATTGGCAGAGATGTCATTAGGAAACGAACATAATTTAATAAGTTACTGTCATAAGCATACACCAAATATGGATCATTCTGGACTAAATGATACTATAAATTTAATAAGAAAAGAGTATGCACACAACAAAGAATTGAAGAATAATAAACATCTGATAAGAGAAACGATTGAAATACCCCAACATTTTAATAATATTATATGTAAATGCATTACCGCGGTAACAAATAGTAAAAATTATATTTTGAATCGTCGTGTTGGTGATGACATTTGTAAATATTGGTCATTGAAAAGAGAGCATAATAAAGGAGCACCGATAATGGATATTTCCAATGATATTATAAAATATCCATATAATTTAATAGAACTTAGTGAAATAGATGATAGGTTGACATACCTTGATGTATTTGAACAAGATTTGAGAAAGATAGAAGGAATTATAGATTTGATAGCCAAAAGAAGTGATACCCAAATAAATCTATTAGAGGCGGAAGAAAAAATCCATGATATTATTGTAAACACCGAATTATACTTGTTGAAAAGCAAAATTTTTGAGGTTTTCATAAGAGATGATGCTTTTAAGGCTATTCGTAGGGGTATTACTGATGAAATAACTTCAAAGATGGTTAACCGATTAATACATTATGAATTTGTTAATATTGACCAATTTAATGGATTTTTTAAGGATTTCTTCGATCATTTAGAAAATCTAAAAGGATTACCTAGAACAATAAGTAGCCATTTTGTAAAACTAAAACAATTATTAACAGACTTAACTGAAGGAATTAAATTCATAGATGCTAGAAAACTATTATTTCGTGATTTCAAAATTGATGAAAATGATTTATCTGTTCTTGAAGAAAGAGAATGGATTGGTCCAGTATTAATGGAAGAAGATGAATTGAGTGAAGTGGAAGATTTGACGGTACTAGAAAAAAGAACACTTGATAAAATTCTCAAAAGAATTGAAAATGATAGTGAGAAAGACAATGAAAGATATGAAAATACTTCAAATGTCGATAATATAACTGGATCACCTACCAAGAAAAGAAAAATGAAAAGAAGGGGTAATGGCAAGGTTATTAAACAAACTGTGCAAAACAATGGGGCATCTGTATCAATAGTTTATCATGCAAATAAACCTATTGCTAAATCTAAAAAAGCTCAAAATCTTGGTCAAAGAAAAAGTACTAGAGCAAACACAGTCGAGAAATCTATAGAATCTGTTAGTGTAAAGTTGAATGCAAATTCGAATTCAAAAGTTAACAAGAATATTATACCTATTAAGATCCGTAAAAAACCTGGACCTAAACCAGGCACCAAAATAGGGAAAAATGGTAAACCACGTAAAAAGCCTGGTCCTAAACCTGGTACTAAGATAGGATTGAATGGTTTACCTCGTAAGAAACCAGGTCCTAAACCACGTTTACATAAACTTGGTAAACCTGATCCAAAAACTACAAAAACCACCAAAAATTCAAAGATAGGTACTACAGCATCATTTACAGCAAGAAGCAGTCTCAACGCTTCACCTCATTCAAAATCAGCCATGAAATTAAAACCTAGAACTCGAACTGCATCAAATCCACAAACTCGTTCAAGCTGAAAGTTTAATTATTAATAAAACTCAAATTTATCAATTCAAATGAACGCATTTTTTTCGGAATTTTATGATGGCATTAAGCATTAAAAATATTTTTTACTCAATATGAAAGTGTAAGGCACTTGTAAACATACTTCACTTCATACCACATTGATTATTCTGTCTTATCTTCTGATCTAGTAGGTGTTTCAAGCTCTTCATCAATGTTACTGTTCGAAAAGGAGGCAAAGCTGGTCATCTGATATCGTTTTTCTAGAAATTCGGAGTCTGAATTAAAGGAGTAATTATTATTTATTGATCTTTCTTATTTATTTGTAAGTAAAACAAATATATACCGCGAATCAGAAATTTTATTGACATGGTATTCAGCAAAAAATTTAATCCCATAAGTAAAGTTTTGGAAGTAGGAAAAGCAATCGATGTAGGAAAGACCACAAATATAGATTTGTTAACCACCCCTATTAAAGATGTTGAAAACCTTTCTTTGAACCCAGGTAAGAAGTATTATTATTCTAAGCTTCAAAACACTTATGGTTTAAAGGGTAAACCTGTTCAGATTGCATACTGCGGTATTCAAAGTTTGATGGCTATTGCGACTGATTATGGTGAAATTCATATATATGGACAAAAACAAATTGATGTCAAGATTGATATAGATAGAGAAAGTATTACTGAATATATGTGCTTTGTGAAGGGATTATATTTGGTGGTTATTACTGCAAACAATAGAGTAACTGTCATTTCATTAAAAACTAAAGGTTTTCTTCATGTGAAAACTATACCGTTTAACATTACCTGCATTGAATATGATCCAACTTTAGTATGGTTACTTTTGGGTTTAGAAGATGGTACAGTTATGATGTATAATGTGGAAACTAACTTTATTTCCAATTACGTTATCAACGATCTTCAAAAACTGCATTTTTTCTACGGAAAGAGACACTCAGAGGTGGTTCATTTACAGTGGAACCCAAGAGATTTAGGTACATTATTAATATCTTATCGGTATGTGACAATTTTATATTCCATCTTTGAAAATAAAATAAAGACTTCTTTCATATACGAATTAGAACCTTATGCTCCAGGTGGTGACTTTTCCACTAACATAAACAAAAAGAGAACACCTCGTGTTATACAATCTTTGTTTCATCCAAATTCATTATTTGTACTAACAATACATGAAGATAATTCCTTAGTATTTTGGGATAGCAATACAGGTAAATTGATTGAAGCAAGAACTCTATTTAGTAACGAAATAAATATCCCAGACAGAAGCAATATTAAACCTTTATCTTCGGATTTACCCCATATTTTGAAGGCGAAATGGCTTTGTCAAAATAATACAGAATATACTACACTTTTTATTGTCAATGGCCCATCAGAATTTGATCCAAGTGTTCAAAGCGTGGTCATGATAGAGTTTGGTAAAACGCCACTTTATTCACTAAATACATATGAAAGTGTTAGTACGTATTTTACTGAAGTGAAACAACAAAAATTGTTACCAATTTCAAATAATTCCAAGATAAAAGGTATCGTTCCAGTTGGAACACAAACACCGTTTTTTAATAGGTCCCATAACCCAAAATTAATTATACTTCTTCTAGAAAATGGTGAAATAGAAGGCATAACATTCCCAACTACAAATTTGATATATAATGGTCCACTATTTCCTCGTGGTGTATCATTGATATGGCCAAAAATATGTATAATAGAAGGTGTTCCGATGGATAAGGAATTGTGGACACAAATGAATGCAATTATACAACCAAATAAAGGCTTGTTATATGGTGGTTCATTAATAAGAAAAATGACACAAATGAATGAAGATGAACCAACTGTATTGATAAGCGGTCATTCAAATGGTATGGTTCGTATATGGAACTCAATCCATAAAGATTATGATGAAAGTGCTGCGTTTGAGATAGATGTTGCATCTATATTGAATACTTCAACTAGAAAAGGTGTCTCTAGACTTTCATTCTCTCCTGAAACTTTAATGTTTTCTGTGTCTTTAGCAACTGGGTCAACTGTCATTTGCAAATTTGAAGCAAATGAATATTACAACTCTAATTCTAAAAACAAGAATCAAGAAAGAGAGACAAAATCAAAACGGTTTTCACTCAGTAATTTTGATTCATTTGTTGTAGATGTCAAAGATCGCGCGCCAACTCAAGTTAAATATGGATTTATGCCGCAATATACAATTAATTATAGAGGTAACGTTACTGCTTTGTGTCAAAGTGCAATCAAAATCACTGTAGTGGCGTATCAAGATGGTACATTATTTGTTTTAGACTACAATAACGATAAAAGTTTGGAGACTATTTATTGTGGTAATATTTCAGAACTTAAAGTAACAAAAAGTGGTTATATCACGGCAGTTGATTTATCAGTACAACAATTTGGTTCAGACAAATATTCAAGTATCTTATTGACATGCGGTACCGATATTGGTGAATTAATTTATTTTAAAATCCTTCCTTCTACAGGGTGTAGTTATCGTGTTCAATTCACTAATATAATCGAAGCTGTATGTTTTGAACCAATAAAAGAAATCCATTCTTATGAATTAACATCGTTGAAGAGTTGCAAGGCTAATTTGAACTCCTTACAGAAAATGGAAGATAGTGAAATTGTTAAAGGTCATTTAGTAGTTGTTAGTAAAAAAGAATTTTGCGACTTGAAACCAGGGAACCCTAACGTCAATAGAATACATAAAACAATTTTAGGTGAAATCATTTCAAGTAAAATTTGTTACCATCAAAACCATGTGACGGGTCATTACGAAAAGTTTTTAACCTTGATGACACAAGTCAAAAATATTGTTTGTTTCAGCATTCCTGATTTCAACAACAAGATTGATATAACTATACCGTTTCAAATTGAAAAAATTAAATACTGTAGTATTTTATCCACTGGCTATGTCATTTTCAAGGATGATTCGTACCACAGCAGTTTAGTCAATATTTTCAATGGTAAGAAAGATGTTAATGGTGTGCCTGAAAGTGAAAAGGATGAGTTGGAACTATACGATCCAGATTGTGAAATTTTATCAAGACCACAAGTAAATTCATTGCAAAGAATTCGTGGTACTAGTTATGTTGATGAATCTAATATCAATGATAAATTTTTATTCGGTTCACATAATGAAAAACATGAAAGCAAAGCGTTTAGAAATGTGCAACAATCCAACCAGAACGTTGTTGGTACTTTATTTAGTAATGTTCAACAAACAAATCAATGTATTAAAGATCAAATTTGTGAAAGTGTACAACAAACGAATGCGAACTGCCAATCTAATGATAAAACGTCAAATTATAATATCGTGTCCAATAAAAGGGAAACAACGGTACCACATTCACGTAAGAATTTTTTTGCTAAAGTGGTAACTAGAGTCAATCGCAAATTAGACGATGCACAGGACAAAATGGACGACTGGACTATGTCAATTGGTACTACAATGAATGATGCAATGCAAGACAACTCTAGAGGACTTTTCAAGTAAGTTGTCTTTATAACGACTTTATAATAATATCAAGACATGTTTAGTATTGATTTCATTGTATAATTTCCTTATATAATTTATTTTTTCGTGATTTCGAAATCTAGAGTTACATTAAGTTAATATACTTTTAATTAGATGTATATGAAAGCATGGTAATATATATATATGTTAATCAACCAAAAATCTATAAGCCTCTTAATAAACGAGTAACATCGTTAACACCATCTTTGTGAACTTCGGCTAATTTGGTTTTAACAATTTCTACGACATCATTAGCATCAACTAATTCACCGTCATCATCGGCAAATTCTGGACCTAATCTCTTAATACGTAATTTACCTTCTAAGTATTCTTCTTTACCTAAGATAACAGCTAATGGAGCACCACATTTTTCAGCAGCATCAAATTGTTTTCTTGGGTTAGCCTTTGATTTGTAAACATATTCAGTTTCAATTCCAGCAGTCCATAATTGTTTGGCAACTTTCATTCTTTCTGGTAAATAACCGGTCCAATCTTTGCCACCACCGAAGGCCATAACGAAAACTTGAGTGGCAGTTGGTTTGATTGAGTTTAATAATTGAGTTCTTTGTTTCACTAAAGAGAAAATTCTTTCGACACCGAAAGAAATACCAACACATGGAATTTGTTGTGATTTTTTACCTGAAGCTTGAGCAAACATGTTAACTAAATTGTCATAACGACCACCAGCAGCGATAGAGCCAACACCAACATATTCAGAAGCATCATCTTTATTCTTAGCTTTTTTCTTCAAATCATTAGCGTTTTCTGGTGGTTTAGAGGCTTCAGTGACAGCTTCGTAAATTAAACCAGTGTAATAATCTAAACCTCTAGCTAATGATAAATCAAAGGAAATAAATTCATCAATTTGGAAAGATTCGGTGTAAGACATTAAAGTTTTAATTTCATTTAAACCTTCCATGGCCAATTCGTTATTTAATATAGCATCATCCTTAATTAAAGTTTCGTAAACTTCCTTTAATGATCCACTTAATTTAACATATTCACCAATCTTATCAGCGGTTTCTTCAGTTTGGCCCTTATCTACGGTAATTTCCTTCTTAACGGCATCCCAAGGTAATTTATCTAATTTATCAACAGCAGAAGAAATTTTTCTAACATCTTCATCACTGACACCAGCAATCTTGAAAATACCATCTAAGATTTTTCTATGGTTTAATTTGATTTTGAAATCATTAACACCTAAAGAAGTTAAACCTTCAACTAAAATGGATAAGATTTCGGCATCAGGGACCATAGATTCATAAACACCTGCAATATCTATGTCACATTGATAAAATTCTCTCATTCTACCCTTTGTCATAGCAGGTTGATCACGTCTATAAACTTTAGCAATATGATATCTTTTAATATTTTGGATGTTGTTCATAGCAACAAATCTGGCAAATGGGACAGTTAAATCATAACGTAATGATGTTAGTTCACCACCTTGATCCTCTAAATTGTAAATTAATTTTGAATCTTCACCATATTTACCAGCAAGAATATCACGTAGTTCAAACACTGGAGTGTCAATGGTAACACCACCATGACGTTTGAATAAATTAGATAAAGTAGTAAAAATGGCTTCTCTTATAACCATATCAGTATCAGACCAATCTTTAGTACCCTTTGGTGTTTTTAATGATACTTGTAATTTTTTAGATTTAGATTTAGATTGATTTGGGGTAGCATTTATGTTGTTAGCCACTGGTGTAGCTTGAGTAGTTACTTCAGACATCTTTAACGAATGCTTTAACAAATTTGGAATTGTTCTTGTTATGTTTTTGGCGAACATATTTTTTTTTTCATTTTTCGTTTTCCTTCCAAAATTGAAATTTTTCATTTTTCAAGTTTTAAATTTAAATTTCCG
The DNA here is from genome assembly GCA_003709265.2 of Grigorovia yakushimaensis. Lineage (NCBI taxonomy): Eukaryota > Fungi > Ascomycota > Saccharomycetes > Saccharomycetales > Saccharomycetaceae > Grigorovia > Grigorovia yakushimaensis. Next base: position 213,495 of record PPOC02000476.1, on the reverse strand, counting down.
GCGGATTTTCAATCTTTGCGATGAGTTGCGGAATTGAAGTTGTCGGTTTGATGACAGTTAGCGATGCCTCAGACGATGACAGCTCTTGTGACACTGATTTTAACCTTTAATGCAGCTATTGTTGTAAGTACACAGTGGGCTGTTATTGAACAGTTGCTTCGCAATTGCAAAGTTGTGGCTATTGCCTTGTAGCATAATAACATACGATTTTTTTGCAATACATCTGGTATACCAGTCCCGAATCAAATAATATTCGGTTACCGACCTGCTTATGTGTTCTGTTTCGAACTTTGCTTGAATAACATAATTCCATTACGTTAGTGTGCAATATGCTTACGTAATTATTCGAAAATGGTGAAAAAATTGATTTTTGAAAATTACAGAAAAAAATCTAAACGTAAATAAAAGAAAAACAAACAGTTCAAACTGGAAAATTGAATTGAAAGATAGATACAAACATATTCTATTGAAAATTCTCCATAGTTGTTATTCTAAAGATGAATTTGACAAGAAGTGTAGTGATTCATATAGGTTCCCACCAAACCGTTGTTGGTTACAACGACAGTGAAACCCCAACATGCATTTTACCAAGTTCCTACATCAAGAACAAGTCAACAAACGAATACATTTTCGATTACTATGAAATGTTATCAGTTCGTGATGAACTTAATTTAGACCAAATTAAAAATGATATTGAAGTTTTCACATTATTGAATGAAAATGGGTTACCATACAACTGGGAAATGATTGAAAGACAGTGGGATTACATTTTCCAAGAAAAGTTACTAATTGATATAAGTCAATATCCATTAGTAATTAATTTACCTATTTTGAACAACATGGATACAATTAAATTTATTATGGAAAAATATATGGAATTATGTTTCCACAAGTTTAATATACCAATGTTACAATTTATTATGGAACCCTTAAGTATGACATTATCTTGTGGTAAAAAAAATGGTATTGTAGTGAAAATGGATATGAATGGTTGTTCTGTGATACCAATTATTGATGGTAATGTTATCAAAAATGGTATTATTAGTACTAATTTGGTATTGAATTTTTAAATTATATAATTTTGAACAAAATCAACGCTTTAACTGAAAATAGTAGTGATAATGATGAAGAAAAAAAAATAAATGATGCTAATGATGCTCAAAACTTAAGTTCATATGAAATGTGGTATAATAATGAAACATGGGTACAAGAACTAAGAACGCAGTATTTAGGTATTAGTGATCGTGATTTAAATGAAACAAAAAGATTTTATGATGAACAAACAGAGATGTATATAAGACAACAAGAACAATATGCACAATTAAATAATACCAAGATTAATAGAGATTTATTAATTTCCAATTATCAAGCTAATAATAATCCATTAGAAATCAATAAAAATTTCTTATTGAAACAAATTAATGATAAACCAAAGACAATAAGAATGAAACAAAAAGATATTTTTGCTCTTACAGAACCAATTTTCCAACCCAAATTGTTTAATGATAAATTTCATAATACAGATGGATTAATTGATATTATAGATAAATCATTAAAGAAAACTGTTAATATTATAAATTCACAAGGTATCAATAAACAAACGAGCATTAACACAGTAGGGGCCACCATTCTTTTACCTTTACAAAAGACTAAAAATGCAAACGAAAAGAGGGATAATGATACAGATGATTTATTGAATGATTCTTCCATAATGCTAAATAGTAACGGTGTAAACAATTCTAGTGGTGCTAATTCTATACCAGAACATATTTACAATTCATTATTGAATAATATAATTATTATTGGCGATGGTATATTAATTGATGGATTAGAGACACGTATACATAAGGAACTAACCATACGTTATCCACAATACAAAGTAAATAATGTTGCTATGACAATACCACTAAAAAGAACATTGAATGGTTGGTATAGTATGTGCACGATGAGCCAAATGCCCAATTGGGAATTGGGCCATTGGTACCTTCCACGTGACCTTCAGACAGCGCCCATTTCGCAGTAGAGGCAAAGCCCATTCGTGCAACACGACACCAATATAATAGTGAAATATAAAGAAATTTTGTAAAACAATAAGAGAATGCGAGATAAACATTTTTCCCGCAGCGCAACTGTAATTTTAATTTAAATCAATGGCTTGCGCTGACGCTAAATGAGTAGCCAGAGTCACGTGTGAGTCAGCCGCGGAACGACAACTTTTTTCTGCTTCGTTGTTTCCCGAAGGAGGAATTTGAATCTGAATGATTCATGCCAAACTGCTCGTGATCGCGTTGCTTTTTCTTGTCAGCTTGGAAACAGTCACAGAGAATCCTCGCAGCTCAGCAAGAAAAGCAATGCGGTTGCGGCCGCAAATTTGCAGCCTTTTTGAAATCGAACAATAGCCCGCACAGAAAAAGCGGCACGTGACACGTGGCCAATGGCACGATTTTAAAATTGGCATCACAATGTAAACAAACCGATAAGATAGTAGTAAATTGCCGTAGCTGTTTCCATTATGTTTCTTGAGGTAGTGTGACCAGTTTACCATTTTGCGATAATTAAATTACATTTTATCAAAAATCAAATTATTGTATTTAAACAAGTCAATATTCGATTTATTGATTGACTTCTAGTTTTAGTTTAATTCGTTTACACTTTTTATAATTTATATTTTGCAATTGCTTTCTAAAATAAATACGAATCGTTCATAGCTTTTCATATAACAAATTTTCAATCCATTACAATGTCTGACGTTCACATTGAGAAAACTATTATCTTACAAAAATACTTAGATTTAGACCAAAGAGGTGCTATCATTGCCGAATATGTTTGGATTGATGGTACTGGTAACTTAAGATCTAAAGGTAGAACTTTAAAGAAAAAGATTACCTCTGTTGATCAATTACCAGAATGGAATTTCGATGGTTCTTCCACCAACCAAGCTCCAGGTCATGACTCTGATGTCTACTTAAAGCCAGTTGCTTTTTACCCAGATCCATTTAGAAGAGGTGACAACATTGTTGTCTTAGCTGAATGTTTCAACAATGATGGTACTCCAAACAAATTCAACCACAGATTTGAAGCTAACAAATTAATGGAAGCTCACAAAGATGAAGAAATCTGGTTCGGTTTAGAACAAGAATACACTCTTTTTGATCAATACGACAACGTTTACGGTTGGCCAAAGGGTGGTTATCCAGCTCCACAAGGTCCATACTACTGTGGTGTTGGTGCCGGTAAAGTTTACGCTAGAGATGTTATTGAAGCTCATTACAGAGCTTGTTTATACGCTGGTATTAACATTTCTGGTATTAATGCTGAAGTTATGCCATCTCAATGGGAATACCAAGTTGGTCCATGTACCGGTATTGCAATGGGTGATGAATTATGGATGTCCCGTTATTTCTTACACAGAACTGCTGAAGAATTCGGTGTTAAGATTTCTTTCCATCCAAAACCATTAAAGGGTGACTGGAATGGTGCTGGTTGTCACACTAATGTTTCTACTAAGAACATGAGAGTACCAGGTGGTATGAAATACATTGATGAAGCTGTTGAAAAATTAGGAAAGAGACATAAGGAACACATCAAATTATATGGTGCTGATAACGAACAAAGATTAACTGGTAGACATGAAACTGCCTCTATGACTTCTTTCTCTGCCGGTGTTGCTAACAGAGGTTGTTCTATCAGAATTCCAAGATCTGTTGCTAAGGAAGGTTACGGTTACTTTGAAGATAGAAGACCAGCTTCTAACATTGATCCATACTTAGTTACTGGTATCATGGTTGAAACTGTTTGTGGTGCCATTGAAGATGCTGATATGTCTAAGGAATTTGACAGATAATCTTTATAATTTAAAAGAAAAAATGACGATATTTTTATAAAGAAAAAAAGGCTTGTTTAAAATTTTTTTTTAATTAATTAATAAAAGATCTTTGTCATATTTTAATTGTCTTTTAATGATTCAAGGCAATTATAATTGTAATATTTTTTTTTTTAATTTGATAAACCCATTAAAAATCATTTTAAGTTATCTCTATTTCATTTTTTTACAAATTTAATTCTCTTTCTAATTTATTTATTTATACAATAATAATTATAACAATAACAATATTTTAACGATAAACAAAACACTATTTATTTATATATATATTTATTTATTTCTATATTTATTTAATAATTTAACTATTTATTACTGTCAATTGCCAACTCTTTTTTCTTCTTTTGCATTCTTAAACTATTGTTTTTGCTTATCAATGTGTCAAAATCAGATTGGCATATGACCGTCCATGTACATTTCCAAAACTCAAAATCCTACTGAGAAAAAAAAAATCGAAAGAGACAGATAATTCTTATGTTTGTAAGAAGACAAGAGACAGAAACGCACACGGCAATCCACGCAAAACAACAACCTGCTGTGCGTCATCCTCTCATTTTCACCCACAAGAAAAAATTATTTTTCAGCAAATTTGCCGAATTTCAAAACGTGAATGGAAAAAAAAAAAAGTAAATTGAAAAAAGTGAAAAAAAATATCTTAAAATAAATAAATTGATAAGGTAAAAACAATTTTTGTACTTAATTTGTATAAAGATATCTTATATAAAAGTATTCAACCGTCATCATGTATAAGAGAATTTTATTAGACAGTACACATTTCCAAGATATTTGTGACTCTGTTCGTTCAATCAATATTGCTTGGGATGCTATTTTAAGAACAAATGAAATAAGTGAATCAGATGCAACTAACTTGAAAATTATTGAATTGGAGATTAAGAGACAGTTTTCTCAAAAGGTAGAGCAAGCTAAGGCTCAAGAAAAAGACCAAGCTGAAGATGTTCAAATTGACAATTTAAATATTTCTTTGGGGATTGTTCAGTCTATTGTTCATACTTTGGAGACAAGTGAAAACAATGATGTAAGAAAGGTTGCATCAAATATTTTGGCTACTTTATTATTAAATGATCAATATAATGAAATAATTGCTGCTTTTGTGTCAGATAAATCGTTGATTACAAAACTATTTGAAAATGTTTTAGTGGAAAAGGATGATTTACAAACAAATACTATAAATGCATTTAATGTGGTAAGCTTATTAGTTCAAGATAGTTTAATTGATACAGAAAAGGTAGAAAAGTTATTAATTAATGAACAATTTATTTTAATCTTACAAAATGTTAGACAAATGGATACTTGTTATGTTATGATTAGATTACTTCAAGAATTGGCTACAATTAAACAATATCGTTCCATTATTTGGTCTAATGAAAAACAATTATTACCAACAATTTTCACTATAGTTGAAAAGCCAATCAGTAAAGACAATACTAGTAATACTGTCAATAACAATGCCAACAATGCTAATTCTGACCAAAAATTATTTGTTAACACTAATATTAATAATTTAAGTATTCAATTACAATATTATTCATTATTATTAGTTTGGTTATTGACATTTGACAATAAGATTATTGTTTTTTTAGTTGAAAATTATTTAGATAAAATTTTAAATTTATTAAAGTTAGTTAAGATAACTATTAAGGAAAAAATATCAAGATTATGTATTTCGATCATTTTACAAATTTGTTTACCAGATGGTCAAAAAGAAAATAAAAAATTTATTAAAAATCTAATTTTATTAAGTAACGGTATACCAACTACAATTAGTCTAATTGAAAGAAAATATTCTGATGAAGAATTAAGAAATGATTTAATTAAATTAAAGGAAATTTTAGAAGCTGAATATACAGAGTTAACCACATTTGATGAATATTTGGCTGAATTAGACTCTAAATTATTATGTTGGTCACCACCACATATAAATAATTCATTTTGGGTGGATAATATTGATCAATTTAAGAAAGATAATTGGAAAATTTTCAAAAGATTAATCAATTTACTTTTCGAAATTCAAAATGAAAATAAAGATACTAATGCTAGAGAAACAAATGTCAAATTACAAGTCTTATTAAATGATATAACACATGTTATTGAATTGATGCCTGATGAAAGTATTACTATGCTTAATAAATTAAATGGTAAAGTTATTATTATGGAATTATTGAATCATAATGATTCACGTGTTAAATTTGAAGCATTGAAGGCAACACAATCAATTATAGGTTACACATTCAAATAAGATATAATTGTGACAGTATGAAACTAGTTATACTTTTCTAATTATTCTTTTTACCTTTCTACTTTACCTAAGGCACACCCATTTTTTTTTTTTCAATAATAAACTTTATTATACAAGATCTTATTATTGTTATTATTATTATATATGATACAAAACAAGAAAATAAATAAAACTAACACAACACTAATAAAATAATGATAATAATACAATGACAATGAAAATGCAAAATGCAAAATACAAAATATAAAATATAAAATATAAAATTATGTAATTGAGTAAAAGATAAATAAAACTAGACCCTATGTAATAGACATAATATACAGAAAATTGTAATGTAACCTATTTCGAGCGATTGTTTTTCAGACGAAATTTAGATCTAATTTAATCTATAATGTATATGTTTACTAACAAATGATCGGTAATTAATTTCTTTGCAAAAAAAATCTGATATTTACAAAACAGTGAATCAAATAGATAAAATATAAGATTCGGAATATTTAGAAATATCAAAGATTGTCTGTGTTTGTGTAAACATGAATCATGTGAACAGCATCCAGAACTTAACGAATATGACAAGATGGGGTAAATGACATATTCAGTGTGAGAGTAACACGGAGTTTATTACTGGAAGAAGAAACGAAAGATCATTTGTTTTTCTATTTTTCTATTTTTCTATATTTCTATTCTCCAAACATGTTTTTTCAACCATTCTTTAAGATTTCTTGTCATTCAGCCACTTAATATTGCGTATGAGTAAACATCATTCATTCGTTTCAGATGATTTTTACTTTTCCAGAATTTGCTAATGATGATGGAAATTCGGTTTAACGGAAAGCGAAAGACGTGGAAGAAAAATGGACTAAACTAGAAGTGTGCAGAATTTTAGCAAGCGGCGGTGTTTATCGACCGACTAGAATATATCGCAGAAAGAAAGTATTTTGCCAAAAAACTGGTCACATAAGTTCGAGGCGTACTACAATTTCCGCTCCACGGAATGAATCACAAGACTTCAACACCCGTTGATGCTTTGTTGAAATTGATGATGTAATTGTGTGTATCACTCATGGGGTCATTCAGGCCCAAAAATTGTTTGTCATACAGTAACAATCTATTTTATATATAAAGTAACCGTAATACAAGCTCAAGTGTAATTCGTTTCTTGTTAGAAGAATAACAATAACAATAACACAACACAAAACAAAACAAAACAAAACAAAACAAAACAATCAAAAATGGCTTTCTTACAATTATTAGACAATCAAAACAACCAAGCTTTTGTTATCCCAAACTTATCACCAGTTTCTCAACCATCCACCAGAAAAAATTCAGATGCTAATGTTCAAGATTTAGATGCATTAGACAAACAATTCATAATGAATTGTTTAAATGATCAAAAAGATCACCCAACAAGGGCTAGAAAAGGTTCTTTACAATTGTTATAGTTAATTTCTAAAAATAATCAAATTATGTTATTATAAACTTCTGCATTTATAAAAATTAATATTCATTAAGACCTTTTCAAATTCAGTTATATATATTTTTATGTCATATTCCAATCAATATATTGCTTTCATAATTTATATAAAAAGATGAGACAATTTAATAAAACAATTAAAAATCACTAATTTCTTTACTTTTTTTCTTTACTTTTTTTCTTCCCACTTTCATTCTTTCTTTATTATTTTCGGACTATATATCATGTATCTATATCTGTATCTTATTTCCCTTTATTTTAGTATATATCTCATTTTTATTTTACAAAGTATTTTTCATAGATGAATGACTTAACAGTAAAAGTAATCTACAGATTTACTCAACATTATATATATATTACCTAAATACATGCAATATTTTTTTGTTTAGCCTAATTGTTTATCCTCTACTTCCACAGTAACTTTATCGACTAATTGTTCGTTTTCAGCAAGTTCATCATTATTCATTAGTTTTTGACAATTAAATTGTTTCTTACCTAACGATTCGTTAATCAAATTGTGTATGTGACAACCCCATTGCTTTAGAATATATCTATTTGTTTCAATTGAATGACATGTTGGAATTGGATGTAAATTAATTAAATGCTGATATATTTGAAATGGCTCTTCCTTCATTTGTTCTATGGTCTCTTCTTCTCTTGCTTCTTCTTCTTCTCTTGCTTCTTCAAACAAGTCCAGATCAATAAAATCTTCTCCGTTATTTTGTTCTTCTTCGTTATTTTGTTCTTCTTCTTCAATCTCTTTAACTTCCCCTTTCTCTTGTTGTTTATCATACGTATTAATATCATCATTCAATTCGTCTCTTTTGTTGAAAATAGCAAATTTCTTTCCTTTTTCATTCAAATTATGTGCTTCTTCCTTTGCTAATTTATCAATCATTGCAAAATAATATTTTTCATCAAATGTTCTTATGAATTTAGTCAATAATTGACACGTATTATAACTAAATCTACTATCAACATTAGTAATGTTTTCATATTCTATTAATGTTACGTTGTTCAAAATATTATGAAATTTAAACCAAGCATCGTTCCCTATTTGCTTTTGTTGTTTACTATCATATTTCGTTATATTATTAAACATATTATAAATATCAACATCAATATCATCATGGATTATATTATCAGTCAAAGTAAACTCATTTTCTGCCTTCACATCAGCATTACTTGTCTCTACATATTCAGCATTCACAGTTGAAGATACAATGTTTAATTTTTCAATATTTTGCATCGGTATTGAAAAATCTGATGTAGAAAAATAAAGCCATAACGTTATTGATATTGATATAAATATTAATCGTATAAATTGGGTCTTATTTATAAACATATTAACATCCACTTATCATATAGTCTTTTCTTAACCAGTGTCTTTTTTATTTTAGTTTAGTTCGTTATTCTTACTATTTCTCTACTTATGCTCACTCAATTGACTTTTTTTTTTTCTTGAGATATTTTTTTCTTCAGCACCTGTAGTTGAAAAAACACAAACCTACCATCTGTCGCTTCAAACTCTTCTTTAAGTCATCAAATTGATATATATTTATCTTTATAAATATGTCTGTACATAAAATATAGTCTAATGGTGATCAATTGGTCTTTCATAAATACGTTTATCAGTTAATCTAGCCACTTTTGTATATAATAATTGTGCTCTATGATTATGATGATCTGTTGTCCAATGAACATATGGTGTGCCCATTTTATCAGCTTCAGTATAGACAAAATCAATCAATTTGCGACCAATACCTTGACTTCTAACTTTTTCATTGACATATAAATCATTTAAATAAATGATATTTGTTAAATCCCAGGTCGATAATCTACTCAAGAAATTCACCATACCTAACACATCACCTGTTTCCTTATCAAAGGCTAAAGCGGACCACATTTGTTGATTTGGATCTAAAAATTTCTTATAATTACTTTCTTCTAGTCCTTCAGGAATTGGGGCTTCATAATGTGATCTAAATTGTCTCCACATTTGAATCCAATCTTTCTTATCTTCTAATTTAACATATCTAACAATAACTTCTGGCATATTGATTATATTTAAAAACAAAGATATTCGGTCGTTTGATTATTTTCGTATTTAGCAAATACCAAGTTTTCAAGGTAATTTAATAAATGAGTCAAATATATAAAAAATATTTTTTTTGCACTCACAAATTCATTAGACTTTTCTTATCAAATTGATCGCTTTTCCAGTCTTTTTTTTGCAATGCCAAACAAAACGTAAATGAATTTTTCTAAGTTTTGAAGCCCTTCTTTCTGTTTCATTTTACATACAACTATATATATATATATTTGAATGTAAACGCGTTTCTTCAAAATATCCAATTAAGCATTTGTAATACTTAATGTTCCATTGGTCTTTCATAAATGCATTTAGATGTCAAGTCTGCCACTTTTGTGTATAATAGTTGTGCTCTGTGATTGAAAGTATCAGTAGTCCAATAAACGTATGGGGTATCCATCTTATCAGCTTCCTTATAAACTAAATCAATTAATTTACGACCAATGCCTTGGCTTCTAACTTTTTCATTGACATAAAGATCTTCTAGATAAATAATTTCTTTAAACTTCCATGTTGAATAATGTTTGACAAAATTAACCATACCGACAACCTCCTTAGTATCATTATTGAATGCTAAACATGAATACATTGGTACACTTGGATCCAAAAATTTGGCAAAAATATCTTCATTAAGACCATCTGGAATTGCTGTATCATAATGTGCCCTAAATTGATACCACATCTTATTCCAGTTTTCTTTATCTTCTAATGTAACATATCTTAGAATAATTTCTGACATTGTTGGTGTTTTGGTTTCCTCTTCTATAACAGATTATGTATATTCATTTCTGTTAAAAGAATTGTCCATTTGAGTAAATACAGATAGATAAGTATTAATACAGAAGATATAAATGTAAAACTCAAAAACATTTCTTTTGAAAGGATAATTAAACTGTCAATTTACAATTAACAATCATAGGACATGCACATCTTATCTTATCTTATCTTGATTCAATTAATTTTTGTTTTTCAGGTGTATTGATAATGGGAGTGATTTATCTGATAAATAAAAATATGTCATTTAATAAGTCTTTTGATTTAGTGAGGTGATTCGAAAATTATGCTGGTTGAAATCCGATCCCTTGATAACGGATGCTTGAAGATTAAAGATTTTTGTGTTATGCCTATCTTTTTTCAACCAAAATTAAGATTTACTATTTTAGAATTTTCTCTTCAATGTCAACAAAACATGATTTAGAGTTGCGATCAATACTTTTAATGATTTAACCTAGTTTTGTTAATATTATTTATAAGTTTTGTTTATATACTTTTGAGTGTTATATTTAATAAAATTCACTAATTGTTCTAATAGTAATTTCTCTTTTGATAACAATCCGTTGCCCATTTACCCTTGTATTCATTCATTTCCTTAAGTTCCTTCATTCATTATTCTTGTTTCAAACTTTCTACTAATGTAGTTGGTGATGATAATAATTGTTCATTTTTATCTAACTCAAATAATAAACTTGAGCGCACTGAGCTATTATTAACGTATTTCCCACCATTACCAACATTACTATCAAGAAGACTAAATCTTTTAATTATACTTCTATTTGAACTACTGTTTGGTTTTGGTGTACAAAATTTACTAAAAGCTTCATATTGTGAATTATCTGAATCGACACCATTTGATTTAATACTGGCATAATTAGTCGAATCCTTTATCGTTATATTATCGCTATTATTTTCATTATCGTTATTAAATATTGATTTAATATTTGTACTGCTTTTCTTTTTACTATAATCTATCCATTCTGTGGGTTCGTTCCCATGTGAGATATGTTGGAAACAGAATGGGTAAGATATATTGAAATTGTCTGTATTTTTAGAAGATTTTGAACTATTGGATATGAGTTTATTTTTCAAAGTATTTTTATTCAATAGTTTAGAAAATCCATTTCTAAAATTTCTTTTGATCTTTTCTTTCAAATTTACTTTTTTAGATTGCTTATTATTATTTATGCAATTGCTACCTTCAAGTTTCAAAATATTTTCATTTAAATCATTTGGGATATTATTTGTGTTTGAATGGAAATTATTTTGGCGAGCACTATTTGGTATAGTTGATTTAGGAGAAATGTTCAATCTTATATTTGTTTTATTATCTAATTGTGGCTTATCACTATTCAAGATCAAAATTTGCATATGTTCCAAATTTTCTTGAGTAATCCTAGACATTATCGTGTTACTTCTTTTAATATTTCTATTCATTATTTGGTTCATTTGGAAACCATACATCTTTTCCATAAATTGATCTTCTTCAATCCATATTGATTGAATAGGTGGTGAACAAGCCCTCCAATCCATTTTTTAATGTTTTTTTAATACTTTTGATAAATATCGATCAAAATTTTTTTAAATCATAGAAAATAATTTCTTTTGAAGTTTCAAGATTGTATTCATATAAATCTATATATATAAATGTATTCAATTCAAAAGTTTTTATATAATTTCGAAAGTGTCGAACATTTGGTGAAAAAATTTGTTTCAAGAAAAGAATTGATACGTTAATGATTTATTTTCCTATACTAAACTATTATTTAAATTGCTTATAGTCAATGAAAATTAAACAATTTGTCAAAATTGAAAGCCATTAATCGAAATAACAATAACATTCCAGGTTTCTTTTAACTTTTGTGACATTTGAACAATTCGAACGCAATATTTTTTCAAAATATTTTTACCGAAAGCGGAAAATTGATTTAAAAAAGAAAAATCTAGACACAGTGCGAAAAAAAAATACAATAGAGCAGATTTTCATTTAAAGTTTGAAGATTTCGCTCTACACGAACTTTAGTGGTTCGAAAATTTTTGATTATTTCTTGGTATCTAACTATATCATATGGGTAAGCTCTATGGTCTAGAACGCATGAAAACAATAGAATAGTGGAAATTTGCGAAAAAAAATGTGCGCATTTTTAAGTTAAGAAAACGATTGCTATCAATTTATTATACAGCGTTTCAACTGGGATACGTAATTGACAACAATTTAAAAGAATTTAATTGATTAATTGATTAATTTAATTTAATGATACATTATTATATAATATAATAAAAACATTCTTATTTTTTTAAGTAATTTTATTACTTCAAACCGTTTATTTTTTCGTTGATTCGTTCAACCAACAATTGAAATCAACATGTTTTTATTCATCATTAGTATTTGGTACTTTGTTTCATTTATGAATAAAAACATACAAAAAAATATTGTGATTGCATATGTTTGCTCTTCAGTAATTGTCGTAATGCAAAAATAGGGAAATATTGCTTTGTAAAACACAATTTCAGTCCAATTTTTAATGACTCAAATAGTTCCAGTGTAACTTCATTTTTCAGGTACGTCTTCTTGAATTAATCTTTCAGGTTTTCCATCATCATTTAATTCCTCAAATACCAATATATTGTCTAATATGGTGACAATGTTATCTGCAGTAACATCAACACCTACGTCACTATCATACGAGCCAAGTACTGGTAAAGTCTTGTTTCTTGGATACATCCATTCTCTCCATTGAGAATCAATATTATCACATAAATCATATAAGATCATTTTTAACAAAGTAATATGATTATAGAACCACGATACCGATCTATTGATAAAGATTCTGTAATTTTCCATTTCTTTCACAGCATGTAACATGGTATATTGTTTGAAATTACGTTTTTCTATTGTTTGATCTCTCCAGAATTCAAATAATGTGAAAAGTGCTCTTCTTCTTTGCCATGTTCTTTTAGATTCCTTTAACTTTAAACCTAATCTAACTAATTTATTTTCCCAAAAGAACTCCATTAAGAAATATTCCAAAGAGTTAACGTAGTTTTCAGTTAGTACTGTTTTACCTAGTAATTCAAAAGTTTGTTCTGTTTCTGCTTCGGTTAGTTCAGTAAGAGTTTGTGCAGTAGTACGATCCTTTTTACCAAGATGTTTTTTGTATTTCATAGAAATGGCATATAATGTCGGATTAGCTATAGTTTCACCAATATTGCTAACATCGTCTTCGCCATCATCATCAAACTTACCTGATTTGACAATTTCTTCATATTTGGATCTTAATTTTAAATCTAAGTATTCACCTGCTTTTATTGGCAAATCCGGTCTATCTCTACGATAAAAAAATCCATCTTTGCATAGTAATTCGACCGGTGCACCAAATAAAATGGATGAAAATATATCATTCTTGTTATCTATAGAAGATTGAGTATCAGTTGGAGTATCAGCTTTGCCTTCTGCTTCTTCAAAAGATTGCTGATTTTCCTTTGTTTTTGAATTTTTTGAATCACCTTCTAATTGTTCACTATTTGTTTCTTCGATAGCTGGCTTACTATTGGTAAGCTTGGTTGGAAGTGGCATAGCTTGAGATATTATATTAGGTTGTTCAGTTTTATCTGTATCGGCTTTTGATCTCTTTGTAGCTCTTCTTTTCCTTTTAGGCAACTCTAATTCCTCTTCTGATTCACGTATATCTGACTCATCTGAAGTAGATATTGCAGGTTTCTTCTTGTTTCTCAAATTGTAATGCGACTTAAGGAGTGGTACTGCTTGTTTTCTAGCCCTTCTCTTTACTGGGGTGGCATCTGTGTCTAAAGTGGTAGAATTGTTGGCAGCTTTTGTAGTTGTATCAGCTTCACCGATTAATGAACTTTCTTTATATGATGCTTCAGCATTTGTGGTTGTATTTGTGGTTGTATGGATTGGCGTTGTGGTTGCCGAAGTAGTTCCTGAATTATTTGTTGGGTTACTGGTTAAAGGAGTTGTTGAAAGATTTGATGATTGAAGAGTTGATTCTTCAAAATTATTCCAACCCGTTGTTTTTGATTTATCGTTTAGCAAGCCAGCAATTTCAACTTTTTTAGGGCCTAATGATGTCGTATCGTGATCAATTTCACCTATGTTTAATTGACCTCTTTCTTGTGAGGTCGACGCGTCCTTAACTGTATGATTTGTTGTATTGGTATTTGTAATTAGCTCCGTGTGGAAATTACTATCGTTTACGTCATTATTATTGTTATTATCGTCATTGTTAGTAGATTCATTTAGATTTGATGTATTGTTCAGGTTGGGGAGTATTTGGATATTGGGGTTTTGACGAATTATGTTTTTGACGGGAACTTTATTTGCCATTTCAGAAAGCTTTTCTTTATCTGTTATAGCAGAATGATACACATCATCAGTCTTCATATATGGCTTAGAATCTGGTTGGATTAAATCTGTTGAATCCTTTGATAATAAATGATTAAAGTCATCTTCTGAAGTTTCAAAAATGTTAGAATCTGCTGATCTAACGGCATGTGGACTTTTCATGTAGGTATTTTTTTTCTTGTCGACTTTCAATTTTGAATTAGTTGCATTTTTCCTCCTTCTCTCTTCTTCCTTTAAGGCTAATAATAAATCTTTATTAGATTCCATAAAACTCTTTGTGGTAATTCTATCATTATATTTCATATTAACTAACATTTTATCAGTTGGATCCCTTAATTTATCTAATTTATCTTGTTTTGGGTCAATATCGTTCATTGTAGTACTAATCATATCTTGCCTATTGAGAGTTTTGCCCTTCGAGCTATTTCTTCTCTTATTGATCGTGTTATTAAGCATATCAAAAGTTGTATTTTTATCAACAGATATATGTGAAAATTTTATGTCTAATTTATTGTTAAGAGTTTTATGCTTAGATTTTTTATCTTTGTCATTGATCTTAGCTTCCAGTAATCCATCACCAGCATCAACGTTGCTATTATTATTAGCTTTATCCATTGGCGATGGAGAATTGTTAAGAATTGTTTCTACAATTCTCTTCTTCTGTGGTCTACCTCTTCTTCTTTTAACAGCATCAGAATATTGTGGAATATCAACTTTGTCATCATTTTCATTTTTAGCCACACTTTTATTATCATTATCGCTAGTATCGTCATTATCATTTAAATCTTTCTTATTTCTGGTATTCATTTTTCTTGGCTTGATAAATTTAAATTTTTTTGAATTACTATTGTTCTTATCATCTTTGCCGCTAGCACCAAGTTTTCTTGTAGCTCTTTTATTTTTAATCTTTCTTGGTCTACCTTTTCCACTATAATGATAATCCTCATCATTTTCGTCATCATCATTTGACTCAGATTCAGATTCAGATTCAAGTTCAGAATCTAATTCGGAATCTTCATTTTCTGAACCACTTTCATCACTATTATCAGATAAATCACTTTTACTATCATTTATGGTAATTGTCTTGTTATTAGGTAAATTCCCATTTCCTAAATTAGTTGAAGAAAGTACTCTAGAAGAAACCTGTGAACTATTTGAATTATTATTTGAATTATTAATACTAGAAAGTTTATTTAAGTTGTCATCATTAATTGGGTTGATAAAATATTTTTTAGATTTTGAAATTTGTATGTTCCCGGTTGGTAATTTAATTTTGCCCTTGAACAAGTCAATATTTTCTGTTGTTCTACCTACTGAATTAGGGTCCTTCTTAGGTCTACCTGGACCTCTCTTTATATTTTCTCTATTAAAGCTATTTGATTTGGTCTGAACTGTTGGATCCAATATGGAAATAGCACCATTAATAAATTTGAGAGTTCCATTGCTAGTATTAGCATTATTAGACTTAGTCCCATAATCACTATTATTTGTTGAATTTATCGTATCCATTTGCCTTATCAACAATTTTTTAAAATTTTTATTATTAAACAAATTAGTCAAATTATTCAATCTTTCATTCATATTGTTCACCAATATGTCAGTATTCATTTGATTCTTCAAAGTATCTTCTAATTTATTCTCTAGCACATTCTGATTGTGCGATACAATTTTCAATGATTTGATCAAATCCAACATGGAGTTATTATTTGTCTCCATGTTGGAAATCACAATCTCCTCAATCTCTTCATACATTTGCTTGCATTTGTGAACCTCGTCCATTAGGGAAGACAAATCTGTGGGAGTCATCACTTACTGCTTCCAATGGTGCTTACCACGACTGTGCTGTCCTTGTAGTTGTCCGTCGTACCTTGTTTGAACAAACCAACTATTTATTTAGTTTTGGTCTTTTATTTTTATTTGAATTTCCGTCGCGTCCAAATCGTTTTGGACGCACGTGTTTTTCAGCAAGTTGATGAAAAATTTGCGATGAGTTGAAAAATCGAAATAACCAGTGCACTTACTGGCAATTGGAACGATGGCAAAGAGAAGAACTAAGAAGAGAACACATGTACCGGTTAACCAAGAAACCTTTAAGGGGATTCCAAAGTCAATGGTTATCCGTGTGGGTCAAACTTCTTTATCCAACCATTCGTTAAACCAGTTGGTGAAAGATTTCCGTCAAATTATGCAACCACATACTGCAATCAGATTGAAAGAAAGGAAATCAAACAAATTAAAAGATTTCGTTGTCATGTGTGGTCCATTAGATGTCTCACATCTATTTATTTTTACCCAGTCTGAAAAAACTGGTAACGTTTCTTTGAAGATCGCTAGAACACCAAAGGGTCCCACTATTACCTTTAACGTCATGGATTATTCATTAAACAAAGATATTAAGAAATTTTTAAGAAGACCAAAATCATTAAATAAAGAAGATGTTTTAAATCCACCATTATTGGTGCTGAATGGTTTTAATAAAAAAACAGATACTCAAGATTCACAAGAGGAAAATGTTGAAAAAATTGTCATCTCTATGTTTCAAAACATCTTTCCTCCATTAAACCCAAGTAAAACTCAATTAAGTGATATTAAGAGAGTCTTTATGATCAATAAAGATCCAGTTACAAAGGAAATTTCTTTACGTCATTATTATATTGATGTGAAAGATGTTGAATTATCAAAAAATTTGAAAAAATTGTACAATGCAAAGAACCATTTGAATAAGAATTTGCCAAATTTACATAGAAAGCAAGATATCTCATCATTAATCTTAGATCATGATTTAAATGCTTACACTTCAGAATCTGAAATGGAAGAAGATGATGAATCAAATATTGTTAGAATTAGAGATATGAAAAACAACACCAGTAATATTAAACAAAAGAAACTTGATTTAGAGACTGGTTTAGAAAACGATGATAACGACGATAATGTAAGCGATAATGACAGACCAGTTCAAAATTTCCAAGATGAGATTGCACCAAGAAAGAAGGCAATTAGATTAACTGAAGTTGGTCCAAGATTAAATTTAAGATTGGTAAAAATTGAAGAAGGTATTTGTTCTGGTAAAATTTTACATCATGAATTTGTTCATAAGACTGATGAAGAAATTAGAGCTCTGGAAAAGAAACATGCTGCTAAATTAAGATTAACCGAAAAAAGAAGAAAAGAACAAGAGGCTAACATTGCTAAGAAAAAAGCTGTTAAAGATGCTAAAAAGGAAAGAAAATTAGAAAGAAGAAGATTGAGAAAGGAACAAGAAACTAAAGAAAATGGTGAAGAAAACGTTGAAGAAGATGAAAGCTCTGACAATGATAATGATGTAGAAAGCAGTGAAGATGAAAACGTCTATAATGATATCCCAGAAGATATTGACAGCGATTTATTTAGTGAAGTAGAAGATTTGGCTATGTAGCCCAAAACAACATTATTAAACAAAAAAAATTAAATAACTTGTACATTAAAAAAAATTAACAGTAGTAATAATAAATATTATATATATGAATATTATTTACAATTAATTAATCAATTTTCGTCATATTTTATATTTAAGAAAAACTATATATTACCATCATAGGTGCTATCCAATCTGTCCTTAATAATTATTCTTTTTATTAGAGAATTCCATTCTTTAAGGGCCTGCTTTTCTTTGATATCATGGAACACTTTTTTGGCCCTATGGAAATCTTGGTCAGTCATCAAAATCGAGTTTATTATAGGAACGACATAGCCTGGCCTTTCTTTGAAATTAAATCCACTAACTACTTCAATATATTTTATTTTATCCTTATGTTTTCTATTATACTGATTAATTATTGTTCTTTTCCTATTATTGTTTATCTTGATTATAGTAAAACCTTCTGGTTTCATCTTTTCCAAATAAATTTCAATATGACCAAACCTGTTTTTGTAAAAATCAACGTCGTTAATTTTACGTTCAATACCACTATCATCTGTATATGTACTTGGAAACGGTGGAGTTTCTTTAGTTTGATCCCAAGAGAATAATTCTTTTATTTCATATTGGGAATCAATATGCCAGTTTAGTTTACTTTTACCACCATTATTATTAGTATTTATTGGCTTATATTTTTTTGTCTTTATAGGTTTTACACCTTCAATAATATCTCTACCAAGAATGTTCCAATGTTGTTTACTTTTCAGTAGCAAAATCTGATCTTTCCAGAATAATGGTTCCGATCTATTAGCATAATTCCAGAGACACAAAGGTATGGAACTAGGGTTAATATATTCAATATTCTTTAACATCGTCGGAATAATAAAATTATTTGATTTTTGTAACTCTTTTATTGTGGTTGGAAATGAAATATTTCTTTCCGATAATTTTTCCAGAAGTTTACGATTGTTAATTGTTTCGGCTTCTGAAGTTATCGCATCCTTATTAAATTTATCCAGACATTTATTAAACCATTTAAACAATTTGAATTGCGGCGAATATAACTTGATATTTTTATGTAATTGTAAGTTGAAATATCGATAAGATAAATTCTTAATATATCTTGGTGAAACATCTTTTATAAATTTAGTCTTACAGTCTATAGCAATCACATAAGAAAATTTTTGACTTGAAATATTAGGAGATTCAAAATATTTCACCGGCTCATGTTTAGTGCAAGCAATCACCATTTCCTTTTCATGAATGTGTGCTATTGGATCGATGACATAAATTTTGTTATATGGATCATTCATCTGTTCTAATTCAATCCAAAAATATGGTTGAAGATAATCTGAATCGAACTTATTTGGCACTTGAGCCAGTTTGTTTGTGTTTGAATTGAAATCAATTTCATAATCCAAAAGTGGTAAAGCAAAACATAAGGACAATTTAAATTTTGAAGTGTCAATCAAGTTTTGAAGTATAATTAAAAAAAAAAATACCAATGTATCACGATTTGTCATTTTCTTTTTAGCAAATTCACGAATATTATCAATAAAATTATCATTATCCAATTGTGGTCTAGAACCATAATATTTATTTTGTTCATTTAATAAAATATTGAACTGGTTAATGATACTTTTCTTTTTATCGTCTTTCAGATATTCTAGGGACAATAATCTATAGGGATTTTGACGAAATCCATTGCTATTTATTTTATAATGTGCTCTGAACCATAATATCAGCCCAATCAATAAAGTCTTCAAAGTTTTCTCAGATTTATTAGCCTCGATATTCTCCAATGCCTTAAATTTTTTTGTTATTAATTTCGGAACCGATCTTTTTAATCTTCGATTTAATCTTATATCATTTAACCAAAAGGATCTTTGTTTCAAGACATTAATAAAAAATGGCATTGTGATTATGTTGAAATGAAAGTATAGTTTTTTCAATTCGTTAGTTTTTAACCTTTTTTTCAAACTTTGACTTTCTACTTTTCTTTTCTTACTAGTTGGAATAATTGAAGAATCAATGGTAAACGAAATTATATCATTTTTGTTAATCTCATCATTATTAGTGTTTTTCAGTGGCACCTCTTCCCATTCAATGTCTGATAACATTTCATTTTCATCACTATCGTTTCCCACTATTTCATTTTCCATAGAAAACCCGTTTTCACTTTCACTATCAAACTCATAATCATTACTGACAAATAAAGAACTGGAACTTTCATTCTTTCTCTTCATAATCAGTTTTTTATTTTTCTTAACATTAACTAAATTATTACACTTATTCAAAAAATTATCTGTAAGATAAGAAAATTTAATGGTATATTTTATTGATCATAGAATCTATTTTATTTTGTGTCTTTTTCCAATAGTCTTTTTTCTCAACTGGTTTATAGTCAACATCAATGATGTTTACCATTGGAAAAAAATTGTTTTTTCTGTTAAATTCAATAAAACAAGTCACGTCTCTTAACGTCATAAGTAAAGCTACATCATTCCTCTTGAAGGCTATTTCCTGTGCTCTATATATATGATGTAATACATTGGTTTCTTTTTGGAAGTAATCGATCAGTTTATTTAACCAAAACTCGGGAACAGTATCAGATAATATATCTTTTAATAAATTTGGGTCCTTTAATATCAATTTATAACAATAAAGATCATTGACATGTTTCATAATGTTATGTGTACAATTTCTGCAATATTTCAATTGATCAAATAACCACTTAGGTTTAAATTCTATTAGAAACGTTCCGCCGTTATCAATTTTATCCATATAACATTTAGTAAAATGCGAGTGGAAAACTTCTTGCAATCCATCAGATTTCAGATTTTGCATTTGGAAAACATTAATTGTGGAAACGTCTAAATTGCTTACATATTTGGAATAATCGTCCTTGAAGTATTCAATCGGCATAACTAGAAATCTCATAGACGCAATATATGTACATAGTAACGGAGCCACGGTTTGCATAATATATTTTTCATTTTGTACGTTATATTGATTGTTTGCACTCAAAGAGTCTTCGTATCTGACACATAACCTAAACACTGTGCCATTAGGACCATGCACAATGAGATTGGCCTTACCCTTAGCGACCACTGCCATCTCGATTGCCTCCACTAAGAATATACAGCAGCAACCACTTGAAAACGTTCAATTTCACCCGGCTTCGCGGGCGATGAGCTTTCCAGTTCAGATTGGGAATTTTTCAGTGATAAGGAAAAAAACTACTCAAAACTTTTTTTCATACTTTTTCTGCATTAAACTGCCCAGTTATCATATTTTTTTGGTTGTTTTGCTACTGATCAATCACATACATACAATTTCTGCAGACATAATTTAATCAGAATGTCAGTTTCAATGAATGAAAAATTACCACAGATCTTACAAGATGCTGTCTTGATGCAATCTGTACCAGTTCCTGATGATTTCGTAGAAGTCAAGGGAGTTGATTACTCAAAGGAAAATGCCGTTGACATGCGTGCTTCTGATTTAGTGGGCGCTATGAAGACTATGGGTTTCCAAGCTTCTTCATTAGGTACCGCTTGTGATATCATTGATAACATGAGAGAATGGAGAGGTAAACATAAGGATGAATTAGAAGAACATTTAAGAAAGGGTTCTTTTGATGATGAAGGTTATCAAAAAACTACTATCTTTATGGGTTATACTTCAAATTTAATTTCCTCTGGTTTAAGAGATAGTTTAAGATACCTAGTCCAAAATAAAATGGTTGACGTCTTAGTTACTACTGCTGGTGGTATTGAAGAAGATATTATCAAATGTTTAGCTCCAACTTATCTTGGTGATTTTGCTTTAAAAGGTAAGAAATTAAGAGATGAAGGTATGAATAGAATTGGTAATTTATTAGTACCAAATGATAATTACTGTAAATTCGAAGAATGGATTGTCCCAATCTTAGACAAGATGTTAGAAGAACAAGATGCCTATGTTAAGGAACATGGTGAATCATGTTTAGAAGCCTCTAATGATCCAGATACACCAATTTGGACTCCATCTAAAATGATTCGTAGATTTGGTAAAGAAATTAATGATGAATCTTCAGTTTTATATTGGGCTTATAAGAATGATATCCCAATTTTCTGTCCAGCTATCACTGATGGTTCCATTGGTGATATGTTATTCTTCCATACTTTTAAGGCTTCGCCAAATCAATTAAGATGTGACATTGTCGCTGATATTAGAAAAATTAACTCTTTATCATTAGAAGCTTCTAGAGCTGGTATGTTAATCCTTGGTGGTGGTTTGATTAAACATCATATCGCTAATGCTTGTTTAATGAGAAATGGTGCTGATTACGCCGTTTATATTAACACTTCTAATGAGTTTGATGGTTCCGATGCAGGTGCCAGACCAGATGAAGCCGTCTCTTGGGGTAAAATTAAAGCTGAAGCTAAACAAGTCAAAGTTTACGCTGATGTCACTGTTGTTTTCCCATTAATTGTTGCAGCTACTTTTGCCAATGGTAAAAAAGTTATTAAAAAGCAAGATGAATAATTGAACTGCCTTTCTTAGTAGTTATTATTATTATTTGTGTTATTTTTAAAAAAGCAACTGCTTATTTATCTCCTTTTTACCGTGATCGAACTTTTTGATGATCTTTTAAAAATTTCTTAATGATCTTAAACTATTTTTTTATATAGATGTAATCTTCATGAATTTAATATACCTTTACGTCTTTATATTCTCTCTCAAACTTTTAAGTTTTTAACTAACGTATTTGAATTTAAGCAAAAAAACAAAAAAATATATAATAAAGATAGGGAAATCAAGCTAACTGCTACTACTATTGGCTTTGTTCAAATTATCTCGTTATATTCAAATTCTTAGAATAGGCTTTTCGTGTACCAATAATGCTAAAATTACTAGAATCGTTCCCAATACGATATTCACCGATACGTTTATGTTCTTTTCAAAATAAATTATCTACACTATATCTCCGAAGATTCATACCGATTCAAAATAAAAGTATCCACACAACTTCTAGTTTTTTGAAACCAATAACAATCAAAAACGGGTCTAGGCAAAGATACTCAAGTAAATTGGTTCAATGGGGTACTATTGCAAAGAGTAAAGATTTTCAAAAAAAATTAAGCAAATGGTTAATTGTTCTCTACCTTGGTTTCTTTATTTATGGTACAACTATTATAAAGAAAATTTATTTAAGAGATGTAGAATTGGGTAACTTAGAGAGGAAGTTGCAAAATGGTGATATTAATGAATTTGAACTATTGAAGATTAAAGAAATCAAAGGTCAATTAAGAGAAAGAGATGAGAAAAAGTTAAAAAGATATTATTTGATGCAAAATGAGCACAAGATTAAAAATTTTGATAATATCACTTTAGATGTTGCTAGTCAAAATAACTTGAATGAATCAATTCTACCCGCAAGAGATACAACATTTTTCTATGATTCAAAGGCAGAAAAGTATGATAAAGAAATAAACTTTGAAGAAAAAATGATTAGAATGGGTAAAAGAAGGAAATGGCTTACTAAGAGATGTGAGGGGGATGTTTTAGAAATTTCATGTGGTACAGGTAGAAATATACCTTATTTAAATATAGCAAATATTAACTCAATAACTTTTTTAGATTCATCAAATTCAATGATGGAAGTTACTGTCAAAAAATTTAAAGATAAATTTCCATATTTTAAAAACGCTGCCTTTGTGGTTGGACATGTAGAAGAATTACCTCATTTAGCCCAAGGTAAAGATCAAATTTACTATGATACCATCATTGAAGCATTTGGTCTTTGCTCACATAAAGATCCTGTAAATGCACTTAAGAACATGGCTTTTTTTTTAAAACCAGATGGTAGGATATATTTATTGGAACATGGACGTGGTACTAACAAAACAATTAATAAGATATTAGACAAAAGATCTAAAAAAAGATTAGAGACCTGGGGTTGTAGATGGAATCTTGATATCGGTGAAATCTTAGATGACTCAGGTTTAGAAATTGTCAGTGAGAAGCGATTCCACATGGGTACAACGTGGTGTATAGTTGCCAAAAGAAAGGGTGAAAGAGCAAAAAGACAGGAAACAAGCTTTTTCCAAAAATACATAGGCAGTGCTCTAGACAATAATATGTTAAGAAAAGATACTACTGATGAGAACAAAATATTAAATTAAATATTGGAATGAATTTCAGGAAAAAAAGAAAAGAATCAGTCGCTTCTATATAAAATTATACTTATAAATATTCTACTGAACTGACACATTTTTAACGTTCATATTTTAGATGATGGGTTAAAACTTGCAGTTTTACAGCATAGTGAAACTTTACTCAAAAAAGTCAAATTAACAAAACTTTAATAAGTATATACCCTTGAATGTAGTACTTTTTCTTCTCCCTTGCAAGGTTCTTCTAGACTAAAATAAATTAACGACCATGATGAACATTCCCTTTCAAATTTCCATTTTTCACAAGAAGAAATTTAATTTTCCGAAAACCAAATTTTTTTCGAGATGACATTGTATGCTAAGTAAAAGCAAACAATTCTTATCAAGTAGATTAAAACTAGCGACTAAAATATCTGAATATTTTACCACTATGAGTCAAAACGTCAATAAATATCAGCCGCCCATTAATCGTAACATGAAAATTTTAGATAGAGATTTTTTCATCAAAAAATTACCATTATGCGTTATCAAGTTTCCAAACCCAAAGCACATAAGTGAATTTGCCAAACAACACAAGCAATATATTCTACGCGTACCACGTATTCCACATGTTATTAAACTTGGTGCTAGACAGGTTGAAAACATCAACTCCACGGTTGATAATAAACCAAGCGCAAGTGATAATAACACTATCGTCAAAGGTGTTTTATTAACTGATACTATTCAAGATGTTAATGATGTACCAAATATGTTGTCAAAAGAAGCACTAGATTTTTTGAAAAACACAGAGGCAGAAATTTTACCATATGAATATATTTTAGACTATGATTATTGGAAGGCTGAAGATATTCTTAAAAGTGTTTTACCAGAAGAGCATCTAGATGAAATCCCAACTGGATTTACCATTACTGGGCATGTTGCACATTTAAATTTAAGAAAAGAATTTAAGCCATACGATTCATTGATTGGTCAAGTTATACTAGACAAGAATACGAAGATTGATTGTGTTGTGGATAAGGTTAGTTCCATTGCTACACAATTTAGAACTTTTCCCATGAAAGTTATTGCTGGTAAATCCGATAATTTAATTGTGGAGCAGAAGGAATCTAATTGTACATTTAAATTTGACTTTAGTAAAGTTTATTGGAATTCAAGATTACATACTGAACATGATAGGTTAGTGACACAATATTTCCAACCTAGTGAAGTTGTTATGGATGTTATGGCTGGGGTCGGTCCATTTTCGGTTCCAGCTGGTAAGAAGGAAACTATTGTACTTGCTAATGATTTAAATCCAGAAAGTTACAAATACTTAGTTGAAAATATTAAAACGAATAAAGTTAATAAATTTGTAGAACCGTTTAATATTGATGGTGCTGTTTTTATTAAGGAATCCTACAAATATTTGCAAAAATTCATTTCAGAACATGAAAATGGTGAAATAGTTGTCCCAATCAAGTTGTCAAATCATCAAAGGAAAAAACAAAAGAAAGAAAACCAGGACAATAAAAATCTCTCAAATGATCAACCAAGGGAATCGAGGGAACTGCAATTCAAAAAGATAAAGATACCAAACGAAATTAGTCATTTTGTAATGAATTTGCCGGACAGTGCGATTGAATTTTTACATAACTTCAATGGTATTTATTCGGAAGTCGAAAATACAAACGCAATCACTAAGATGCCATGGGTACATGTTCATTGTTTTGAAAAATATGGTAATGACGAGGAATTAACCATGGATGAAATTCATAAAAGGGTATACCACAGAATTATTGAAAATATGAAAACTACAAGTGAAATTTTACCATTTGAAACATTACAATTTCATTTAGTGCGTAAGGTTTCACCAACAAAACCAATGTTTTGTGTAAGTTTCCGTTTACCAAAGGAGATTGCCTTCGTTAAGACCAACAATTAAATAAATGTATGTAGATAGATAAATGATAAAAAAATTGTGTATTTTTACGGCCTTGCAACACAGGCAAAGTACAATGAAGTGCGATATAATGTGATGGTCATACATTTTTAATGATACCTATTAAGTTGTCAAATCAAATTGATAGATCTGAGATGTTTTGATAAGTCTCGATAAACTTACAAAAACTACGAAATTACTTGATGAAAAATACCTGACATCGGAAACTTATAGCGACAACGCTTACAATTACGCATTTTTTTACAATTAAATTAAATCTACATTGTGATCAATCAACTTAATCTCGAGCGAGTGAAGAAACAATGAATTTTTGACCAACAAATGAATAAGTAAGTGATACTGAACAATAACTGTGGCTCACACATATCACACTGAACTAAGTTTAAAAATTACTCTGCAAGAAGTTGTCTATGGGCGAATAATTCCTTCTAAATGGAATTTCTACCCCTGGCAAATTAGTTCGTCTGAGTCACTTCCGCTCGAACTAGTAGAGTCACAGACTAGTTTTACCCGGAATAATATTTTTTCCGTCAATTTAATGACCCAAATTGTGACGAATTACATCAATTGTCGGTTTTTTGTGGAGTGGAAAAAGGCTTCCATCATTTTGGAAAAAGTCGGCTCTTCGGGTAGGTGATGCCGAATTGTCGGTAATTACAACCGCCTTTTTCAATTTAGTACGACGGACTTTCAAATCCGTGGACACTTGCTGTGGATTGCTTTTTTGTCTGTTTTTCAATTAGTCACCAAAATCGGAAATTTTCGAGCTGAAATTATAAAAGAAGAAATTTTGTAATTTGAGGATTTGGTTTTCTTTATGTTTACCCTTTTCTAAAACATTACTGTTAATAGTCGTTGTTTATTTATCTTATTAGTCTTTGACTGTTTAGATTAATAGTAACAACTATTACAAATTCTCCCAAATCAAAATCTTCAAATCAACTCACTTTACATTTTTAAATCTATTTAATTTTTTTTATATCCCCCAAAGGTTTTTTTAACTGACACATATTTTTTTCATTCCAAACTAGCATTCAAGATTAACATTATTTGCATCCAACTTTTTTTAAAATTCATTAATTTCAAATAAATTCCAAATTTAATTGTATTTGCTTAGATTTATTTTTTATCCTAAGACAAAGTTCAATTTTATAATCCATCATAAAGAAATAAGAAAATTTTTTTTGTTGTTTTACATCTTATTCACAATCAATAACGTATATCATATTTTTAATTTATTATTAATTTAGTTTTACCCAATTTAGAAAAAAAATAAAGGAATTAGCACAATCATATCCAGTATAAAGGTAAAAAATGATTGGCGTTAATTACAATTAAATTCAATTGTAATTTTTTACATTATAAGATTACGATATTAATAAAAAGTAGCAACGTATAAGATTTAGTAATTTTATGCACCTTCTTTTTGTTATATTTTAATCAATCAGAGTGTATTAAGTTTTTTTTATCTAGGTATAAAAGAAAATAAAGTTTTAATTGCAAATAATAAAAAATTTATACAAGATTAGAAACAATTTTTAACAAAAAGCAGCTTTTTCTCTTTGCAAAAAGGTTATAATATAGTAGATACCAACAATTTTTTTAACCCCCACTTCATTAACTCAAAAAATTGATAAAGATGCAAATTACTCCACAAACTGGTGATTTAACATTTGTATCAAGTAATAATATTCAATGTAACAACTCAGTCTATCAAACTCCACCTAATGAAGTAAAATCTAATAATTCAAACGTTAATCATTTTAGCAAGATAATTTCATCTCCAAATAGTATTATTAATTGTATTTCATTATTTTTATCAAAAATGACTTCATCTAAAAATATCAATGATTCCAAAATTAACAACTCTGTAATTTCTATCAAATCTTTTTTGATTGAGATTTTAAGAAGATCAAAATGTAATAAAAATGTCGTCATTTTAGCTACTTACTATTTTGATAAATTGTTATCCGAGAATGATTATGAATTGTTCCCAGTTTTTGCTAAATGTGCCAAGAGAATTTATCTTATTTATTTAATCATCGCTCACAAATTTTTAAATGATAATACATTTTCTATGAAGACTTGGTCTAACATCTCTGGTTTAAATCAAAAAAATTTAACTGATATGGAAAGATGGTGTTTAAATAAATTAAATTATAATTTATTTATTGATAATCAAAAATTAGCCATTTGGCAACTAAATTTATTGAAAGAAGTTAGTTCTATTGTTCAAGAAAAGGAATTGATTCAAACTAGTGAAAAGAGGCACAGAGAATCAGATAGTTCAAAAGATGATTTTGACGATACCAAAATCCCAAATAATGATAATAATGTGGATACTTCACAAGAAAACTCGTTATTAAATAAGAGAACTAAGATATGTTAAACGCCTGTTCGTTTTCTTTTTCATTAATTTCCTTTTTGTTGACTGAGCTAATTTTTTACCAATTTATATATATATATATAAGTTTTTTTTTACATAGATTCAAGACAATTATATTCATCTAGAATATCATCTTTTCTTTATTTGTTAACGTGTCTTGCTGTAACAAGGCATAATTATATTTTTGGTCCTTAAGTGTAATTTTGTTAAAAAAGCCATTATTTTCTATTTGAAATTTTTGATTTAATTTCTGATCATTGTTTGAACTATCTTTTACACAATTAAAATTCAAACATTCAGGTCCCCCTGATTTATTATCCACATTGAAATATGTATATTTGCTTTAGCTGTATGTCGATAACGTTATTGACAATTGACTACAATAAACTTCACAAGTTTAACTAAATTAAGCCATGTTTCATCCATTTTAGTCTTAAATTTTATCAAAGTGATTGTTAGCCAAAGAACAAACTTTGGAATAACCAAAAGAATAAAAAAATAAATCAGATCATTAAACCTTCAAAGTTTTCCAGGTATTATTATAAAACTTACGACCCTTATTTACTTCTCTCTTTTAATGATTGCAGTGAATTCGTGAAATGCTTCTGCTACATTTAACAGAAATAATGTTTACTCTTATTAAGTGAATTTTGAATAGACTTTCATAAATCAAAGGTATCAACAACAGGCAAATCTTTCTATAAAATGACTGAAAATATTACGACCTTTATATATAACATTCGTATCGTAATTTTCAGCTTTTGGTGGAAAAATAATTCAATTTGAATCAGGGTTATTTAGCTTGTAAAGTTTTCATGTGTAAAACAGATCTGTCACAACTATAGTAAAAACAAAAAACCCTTACATTGCCTTTCAAAACAATGTTCCAATATTTACTGGAATCGTAAAGTTTAAATTTAAATTAAAGGTTTACAAATTCAAAGTAGGTGTGTTAAAATAACCAATCGGGCGTTTTGTAAATATGAACCTTTTCAAAAAATACATATTAAATAAAATTAACTAAATCTATAAGTTTATTGCATTCATAATAAAATCAGTACTAATTAATTTTTGTCATAAACTTCTGAAAGAATATAAGTAAATTGTAAAACCCTTTACAGTAAAAAAAAGAAACACTGTTCACGGGTTTTCAATGGGTTATGTAGAAATAAAGGCAACAAATATCACTAGTTTGCTTAACTAATGTATTTTAAATAAAAGTAAATTAACTGCTCATTGTTAGTTTTTGTAAAATGCAATCTTAATTAGGAATTACACAACCTTAATAATTATGGTTTGTGCTTTGTTCCTGACATACTCTTTCTCATGTACTTATATATCAACTCAAAACCTTTTTCCACAAATGGAGGGTTGGCCGAGTGGTCTAAGGCGGCAGACTTAAGATCTGTTGGACGGTGTCCGCGCGAGTTCGAACCTCGCATCCTTCAATATTTTTTGTATCTTTAATAAAATATTCATTTGATTGAAAAGATCAAGCCGTAACACACTGAAACAGAAAGATTTTGTAGCTTGCTAAAAATCATAGGTTTTCCTGCAATTTGTTTAAACATTCTAAAAAAAAGTTAAAATTCGGAATTTCGAATAAAATACCACTGATTCACATCTAAAAGAGAAAAAAGGAATGTGGCAAAAAAAATTCACTTAAAAGAAAATTTAAGACTAAACCACCAACTTATTTTTCAATGAGCCGAGGAAAAGTTCCCTCTGCTTGGCCGTCATTTTTTGATTCTATTCCAAGGTTATTGTTCTTTTTATTTTTTAAGCAAAAATTGTCATCCATACCTTTCTGAAACAATACTTTTCTCACTATACTATTTAATTTCGATCATGCCTTTATGAAAATAACTATTCAAGAAGGCATAGTTCTTTGAACTCTCAAAAATAATGTTTTATTTAAACTTTAGTTCTTTATTTTGTTTTAATTTTCAAATCCACAATAATTTTATTTTTACAAATTTTCAACTTATTTAAAACCTCAATTGGTAAACTACATAACACTTTTATAAAATGACAAAACAATTCATTATTTCTCTCCAATATCCAACCAAAAAGCACTTTTAAAGGTTTGGGTTTTTTAGTTGGTACCTATTGAACTTTGACTCCTAACAAACTAGTTGTATAATTAACTTATATACTTTATTGGAATTAGAAGAATATATGCATTTTAAACCAGTAAAAAAACTAACATTTAAGCATGAAGATAGACAATTTTTTAACACAATGTTAGGATAATTTTTATATTTGCAAGTATAAAGCATATAATACCTCAACTTGGTATCTTTAAATGCGTTTACCGTAAACCAGAATCTTTTTTGTATCCAATAATTAAATGCTAAGAACTCCAGGTGTTATATATACTAAACGCCATCTGACGACATTGTAACAGCTGTAAAATAGGATATTGTATATAGTACTTTGGCAAATTACACCATCAGATTGAGATTACCTTTTAAGCAAACGCAAAAATATACTCTTCTATTTAAATCTAACAAATGTTCGGCGGGTCTGCCCGTTGGTTCTCGTCATTATTGAAATGTGTGAGTTTCATTCTATAATAAAGATTTTTTATTCAGGACTATTATTAGATATTTGCGTACGGAATGACTTTCAAAACTAATATTCAATTTAGATTATTACCAAATTTCAAACTTGATCAAATATTTATAGGTCCAATAGCTTATCGAGACAACATGTGTTTTCAACGGGTTTTGAGAAGCTCATTTTACAGGCTCACATCTCTTAGGATTAAAAAAGCAAAAGGGTTTAAGTTAATGATTTTTTTTCACGGTTATGGACGATTAAAAAAAAAGTGAAAACAATAATTATTTAAATTAATATCCAGCTCAAAATTACCTCCTCTGGATATATCTTGTTTTAATGTGTGTTTGTAAAATTTAACTGTACGTGATTTCTTTTTCAGAGCATCATCAAGTATTCGCATATAATTTTAACTTTTTAGGAAAAACAAAATAGGCGCAACGAATTCGAAAAGTTTCTTTATTGGGAAACTAGGATTTTTTATTGTGTTCGTTGTGTATTATTTTCTAAATCGAACTATGAAGCCTTGAACGCGTGAAACACATTCTCAATCCTTGTTTTAGCAATCAAATAGTGTAGAGACGAAATTAGGGTAATACAGAACGTTGTTGTCATTACCAATATTAAATAAACGATGGATTTTTTATCAAATGGTATGTT
This sequence comes from Grigorovia yakushimaensis, assembly GCA_003709265.2. NCBI lineage: Eukaryota > Fungi > Ascomycota > Saccharomycetes > Saccharomycetales > Saccharomycetaceae > Grigorovia > Grigorovia yakushimaensis. Next base: position 181,550 of record PPOC02000476.1, on the reverse strand, counting down.
TATTAAATCTAATTTGAGGAATGCGATGGAATAGTTATTGTGTGTATACCTATTGTATTCTTGGAAATTCTTAGGTCAATTAAAAAGAATTTATTTTTTAGTTATTAGTGCTCAGATAATAAAACCTTATTACGTATCTTCTTTGTGTCCAATCCATATTTCATATAGTATTCAGAATGACCTTTTAGAATAACATATTTTTTTTTAAACAATAAATATTACAAAGATTGGTGGATAATATATTCCTCTTCTGAAGATGTTAATAATGAAGTTACAACTAAATGAAAATTTTTTTTTTTCAAAATTAGAGTAGAATAAATCATGAAAATTCAGCAGTTTTGAGGCATACTATTTGAATTGCCGAAGTACAGTTTATCGATTAAATTTTCTTGTAAATTCGAAATATTACGTAAGTTTAAAGTTTTTTAACAAACCAATCTTCTGTTGCAGATTAAAGTTTATGTACTGACGAAATCTCCAAAAACTAGCGTGATTGTCTGAAACTCAAGATGCTCATAAATTATTGAGAAAAACAAAGGGAAGTAAAATAAGTAGGAAAAGGGATATTTTATGCTAACCGCACGTATATCCTTACCTTTTATTGGGCAAATATAACAAAATCAAATGCATACTACAAAAAATTATTGGTAGTTAAATATTAAGCTATGTTGTTCAATTAACATAATTATCATTCGCTGCATGGCACCATAAGGTAAGTCATAAATTTAAAATATAAAAGATTAGGAATATAGCCAAATTTCCAAACGTCCTTTCTTACATTTATTTTTTTAAAGAAATGCTCTTTTTGTGAATACTAATGTTGTTTCAAATATAAAGTTTCATAGAATTTACTCACAAAGAATAAACTTGGAATGAGTCTTTTTATTATCTCAATTTATTTTTTGCAACACAATCATTTCCTCAAGATTTTTAACCAAAAGAAATTACACAAACCTTTTGAAAAGACGAAATTTAAAATTTAATTTCCTTAAACTTACATTTCCCTATTATTCAACTCAACCAACCATTAAATTTGATAGTTCAAATAAGAAAAACTATTTCAATTGCCTATTTTTTTTATTTCTTTTTTAAGTTTTCAGTAATTTATTTCGTCATGGTGTATTCATTATTTTGAGAATATTCTTACCGCTTCTGTTTCTGATGCTTGACGTAAAATCAAAATTTTTGTTGAAGAAATTAAGTTACGTCTGATGTCATTGAAATACATCCGAACATTCAAATTTAATTCATAAACTATAACTTCGGCAAGTTACTAACGAACTTGGTTTAATTTATTTTTTTATCGAAATTAGTTTAAATGATCTGCTTCGCAAAATTAGTAGCTTTTTACATCTTACATTTTTTAAGACCATCTTACATTTTTTAAGACCATCTTACATCTTTTCGATGAATAGAGCTATACTTTGCAATGTTAATGTTATTAGGGAATGGCTGTTGGTCTTTAGTCGAGATTTTCAGATCTTTGAAACCGTTAACATCTAAAATTAATGCAACCAATCAACTAGATTTAGTCGTTTATTATTTCCGCAAAAATTATATTCATTGCCAATACAGGCGCAAAATACGTAAAGTAATTGTAAACGTAATTTTTTTGTCTTGTTTTGAAGTTTATCCTACTGTACGTTAAGATTAATCAATCTTATTTGAATTATTGTTAAAATAGCTGAAAGCTTAATAAAATTAATTTCATGTTAAAGAGGGAATATGTATATCATTTCATACCCGAATTAATTACTTGGTAGTGTATATCCTTTGCAATCTATTTCATGAAGTGTCGGATTTATTTTTAAGAGCTTCTTTCTTGGCCTATAGTTATCAAACAGTAATTTAAACTTGCTGCTTTAAAAACTCAAAAGAAAAAAGTTAAATTACAATTGGTTCAATAAGAAATGGCGTTATCAGCGAATTGTACTGTCTGGAACACACAGATTTTATGTATTAAATAAATAATAACTTAATTTTTGTTTGCATTTACAGATGTGACCAGTTACTACTAGCAACACAAAAATTGACTTATCTCAGAACGGAAAAATTCAACTTGAATATGAAAAGATACAAATTGAAACAAATTTTTGGCTCCATTATTCGAAATTAAAAATTTAATCAAGCTTAATTACGAAAAAACAGCAACTATTGGTTTTGTTTTCCTAAATAAATTACCGTGCAATCTCATTATTTAAAGTTCCGCTTGACATCTCCAAATGTGAGATTTTTCACCTTTGAAGGTTTCCCATTTGGACCATCTCCTCCAAAAACGAAAAATTATTGGGGGTTTGTTACAATTTTTCACGAAAAAGTAATAAAATATTTCCTTCCATTTCTACGAATGTTTCTGAGTTGTCAATGCACACAAAAGGGAAATGTTACTAAGTGCGGTTGGCAAGCTACACTTTGTTCCACCGTTTGTTTCACAATTTTTACCAATTAAGAGAACTCGAGGTCGTAGTATTATTATTATTATTTTATTTTTTTTTCTAGCTACCTTTAATTGTTAGCCTTATCGAAATCTAAAATAAAATTCTTATGTTTGCTTTTAAGATTTATAAACAAAGTTTAGTTTTTCAAACGTTATTTAAAAAATTATTACCGTTTTTCATCTCTTAACTTATTGTTTTCGAATAAATTCTTATCAACTTTGTGCGTACTTTGATAGCAATAATTTATCCTTGAATTCAAACTGTTTTCGTGCTCTTTCGATTTTGTTTGGAATATTTATATATATTCAAAACATGTTCAAAACAATTTATTATCGTTTCAAAATAATATACGAAAGTAACCTAGGAAATTGATACCACTGCAACTATTTTTTTTATTACTGATTCAAAGAAACTTATTTTGATTAACGTTTCCATATGAAGCTAAACAAATTTAGTGTGTTAACTTTAGCATCAAATTTGAGCTTTGCAGTTGCTTCTTATATTGGTCAAGAACAAGACGCTTTGGACCCAGAACAACAACCAAACGCAGAACCACCATCCTATTACGCATTAACTGAAGAAGAAAAAACTGAAGTCGTTGATAAACATAATCAATTTAGAGAATTATATGTTGATACACCAGATTTAACATGGGATGATACCTTAGCTGCTGACGCTGAAGCTTTCATCGCTTCATATAATTGTTCCTCAGGTTCTATTTATCATTCTGATTTATGGTGGGGTGAAAACATTGCCATTGGTTATACTCTTAGCGGTGCTATAAACGCTTGGTATAATGAGGTTCAATATTGGGATTATTCTAATCCAGTTTGGGATGATAAAGTTGGCCATTTTACTCAAATTGTTTGGAAAGATACTAAAAGTATTGGTTGTGCTATGAGATATTGTAATTCATATTGGAAAAATTTAATAGTTTGTGAATATAATCCACCAGGTAACTGGGATGATGAAATGGGTAAAGAAGTCATGCCTTTGAAATCAACCACTGAAACTTCTTCAAGTTCTTCAATCTCTTCAAGTTCTTCAATCTCTTCAAGTTCTTCAATCTCTTCAATCTCTTCAAGTTCTTCAAGCTCTTCAATATCTTCAAGCTCTTCAATCTCTTCAATATCTTCAAGCTCTTCAATCTCTTCAAGCTCTTCAAGCTCTTCAAGTTCTTCAAGCTCTTCAAGCTCTTCAAGCTCTTCAAGCTCTTCAAGTTCTTCAAGTTCTTCAAGCTCTTCAAGTTCTTCAAGTTCTTCAATATCTTCAAGCTCTTCAAGTTCTTCAAGTTCTTCAAGCTCTTCAAGCTCTTCAAGCTCTTCAAGCTCTTCAAGCTCTTCAAGTTCTTCAAGTTCTTCAATCTCTTCAATCTCTTCAATCTCTTTGAGTTCTTCAATCTCTTCAATCTCTTCAAGCTTCTCCTCTGTTGGAAGTTCTTCTTCAAATCCTTCTGAAAGTTTAACACACAGCAAACCATCTACTTCGCATTCAAAGTCAGAAACTGTTTCAAGTGTTATATCTACCAATGTTGCCACATCTACTTCTAGTAATTCGGTTCCAACAATAGAAAATGTTTCTTCTATTCTTGAATCTGTTACTCCAAGCACAGTAGTAAACCATAACGAAAACTCTGCCAGTTCAGTTATAACTCCGTTACCTTCGTCGAGTAGTGCTAGTACTTCTTCAACCACAACTTTATCTTCAGATCATATTTCTAGTTTAGTTACTTTGGGTGGTCAAGAAATTTATCCAAAATATAAGAAGAGAATTTCCGGATCCAAATCTTCTGGTTTAATATATTCTAGTCTAGTTTCATTAACTGTTCCTACATTTAATGCTGTCACAACCAGTGCAGGACCAGTAGCCACAGGTTCTACCCACGCTATTGCTGGAAAGCCTAATACTTCTTTAAATCAAACTATTATTTCAAAAAGTTCAACTTACTCAATGAGTTTGATACGAGGTGATTCGACAGTAACTCAAAGTACTGTCTCTATTGCAAGCAAAAAACAAACTGCTAACTCCGATGGAAAAAATAAAATTTCATTTAATTCAAGCACCCTAAATTCTAGTAATCTATCCAACAGTTTTAATAACAGTATCGATGCTAACACTACCACTAAGACTGATATAATTACAACAATTACTGACACCAATGGCATTGTCAAAACAATCACTGTTTGTACTCAGTGCGCCGAGCCAACTAAAACATCAGTAATTATTGCTCAAATGAAAGACCTTGTTACCACTGTCACCCAAAGCAATGGTGGCATTGAAACAGTTACTGTTTGTACACAATGCGTTGAGCCTGCTGAAACAACTGCCGATATTGGTAAAAAAGAAGATCTGATTACCACTGTCATCCAAAGCGACGGTACCACAGAAACAGTTACTGTTTGTACACAATGCGTTGAGCCTACTGAAACAACTGCCGATATCGGTAAAAAGGAAGATCTGATTACCACTGTCATCCAAAGCGACGGTACCACTGAAACAGTTACCGCTTGTACTCAATCTGTCGAGGCTACTAAAAAAATTGTTGAAAATGTTCAAAAAGAAGATAATATAACGACTGTCACCCAGAGCAATGGTATCATTGAAACCATCAATGTTTGTACTCAGTGCAAAAAGTCTGAAAACTTAGTATCTGGTCCTACTTCTTCCAGTAAGGTATCTAAAACTTTCAACGAAGTAACTTCAACTACTAAAGCAAACTCAGCTGTTGAATCTTCAAAGAAGGAAAATGGCACCCAAAATTCAAGTGTTTCTTCTACGATTAAAACAGGTAGTTCTGCCTTCCCAAGATCAAGTAATAGCAAAGTTAGTACCAAATTTATCACTTCCAGCTTGAGTTCTTCAGCTGCTATTGATAACTATGTTTCTGTTAATTCAAATACAATCAAGAGTTATACCTCATCGAACTCAGTTCCATCTGTATCCTTAATTAATGAATATCAAGACTCCGGTTACATAATAAAATCACATTATGTTTTGGCCGTGTTGTTAGTTTGGATAGTTAATTTGATTTAAATAAATCAATAAATACCCAAGTCCAAGCTAATAATTACATTCATTTTGCATTTTTGGAAGCGTTTTTTTAATTTCTTTGTTTCAAAAATAATGTATATATGGTATTTTCATTTTTATTGTATCATAATTAACAAAATTATATACGTTTCTTAGAATTTCTCTAAAATATTCAGAATCGTAGGAAAAATAATATGATTCTTATGTCATTTCCAATTGATTCATATTCAAGCCTTTGTCATATAATTAATTGTTTTGAAAAAATTCGTCGAAATGATCTATCAGATTTTTTCGGATATTTACTGAGGGGTGTTTTCGAATAGTGCTTTAAAAATGTTTTATTTGGAAATATCTGAATTTTTTTTTTTGTTCTATACGTTTTTGATAATTTTATTTTAATCTAAATCAAGTAATTTTAAGGAAAAATACCAGGATAGTCTTCATTTTTTTATTGAATTTTGCAACCTACATAAAAGACTTGTTTTTACCTCAAATTAATATTTGTTTATTCCATAATTGATTCAACAAGTTTTCAAAACTAATTGCAATTTTCTATGCAAAAGTCGAATTAAGCGTATTGAATGGTTATGCTTTGATTAAAATGACGCTTTTATTTCAAGAATTCAAGTACTTTTCAAAAAGTCTTCTTTTTCCTCAACTTAGAATTTTTCGAACTGAACAATTAGTTAAATTCAGTTTCTTAATTATATATTACCCCAAATTGAACTGCTTTGTTTTAAATCATTTGCAACAAAAAAAGCTTTTTGTATCATTGTAACTTTTTAAATCACTGTGTGATGTTTCTTCTTATCGTAAAAAAAGCTGAATGATTTGCATTAATTTCTCTTGCTATTAATTCTCAATCAAATAATTGTTATTTCCGAATGATATTAAGATAAATATAGCTTCATTAATTATTTTTATTTGTTCAAAAAAGTCAGTTCTAGATTTTTACTTGAATATATGGCAAAAGGGTAAATAAAGCTAAAATTGATGCAAGTTTAACCTCAAATGTAGATTTCGACCGAATCTGGACTTTAACCTCTTTTTTTAGAAAAAAACTACTACCTAACACGGAATTCAACAGAATTCGATTACTTTCGAATCAAAAAATTCGTAATATTGAATACTTGAACAAATTTTTCAAGAGTGGATAATATCGAAATTATTGGAAAGTATAAAGACATCAAGACATCAGGACATCAAGACATCAATACATATGGTTTGTAATAAAATAAAGTATTAAAGAATAATAGGAAAAGTACCTTTTAAAGTGAGAATAGTTTACGGTGAGTACATATTAGTTGCATATATTCATTAAAAATTGTTGAACATTCAAACCCAATTCGAAAAAGAAATTCATTTAAAGGCAAAAAAAAGCAGTTTAGTGGATATTTGCTTTCACCAGATGGTTGTTATTCATGCAGGTGCTTTGTTCGTTTTTGGGATTTAAAATATTGCATGAGAAATAACCCCCTGTTTCTTTATTTGGAAAAAGCGCTTAATAATTTGAATTCCCTTTTCGAACAGGTTCAATAATTTCAAAAACGCTGTTATTGTTCTCATTGCAACAATAAGCTATCTTGTTTCCATAAACGACAAGTACTATCTTGTATTCGCTAAAGTATTGTTTTTTTGTTCAATTTATTTTTTCTGTCGCACGTTATGGCTCAATTTGGATATTTACAGTAAAGGCTTATTGTTCATTTTTTCCCAAAATCTATTTTATTGAGACCATCCCATTTATTCAGTATTTTTTCGACGAAATTACAATTTGACTACATTGAGATTTTTTAGATGTTAATATAAATAAGGCAAATATTTGGCTGGATTCTTTACCCATCCTTTTTGGTAAATTTGTAAACATTTCTTTAATTTCAGAGTTACTATAAAACATAGTGTTTGGACTCTAATTATTTTATTTGTTTTGACGAAAAGTTACTAACTAACCGAGTCATTCCTTTCTTTGAGTTGTATTGAAAATAATTTCGTAATGAAAATTTCTAAATCTGTTGTAGTCTTAGCCGGTGTTTCGAATGTGCTCGCCGCACCAGTTGTTGTTACAGTTACTGAACATGCCCATAACGTCCCTGTTGTAACAGTAGATGCTATGGTTTATGAAAGCGAGGGTGTCACTTACACTTCATACAGTACTGTCCAACCAGTGAAAACCGTCACTCCAACTTCAACTGAAGTTACAAAACCAATTGCTTTGGCCATCACAGACGTTGTGGTTAGTGCATCATCTACTGAAAATGGTAACGTATTTGATTATTTAAAATCAAAAATCAATGATGTGCTTGCACCAGCAACTGCTACTGTTAAATCTTCGGATTCATATACTGTAGCTGAGTTCCCAAGCTTTCCCTCAACAACAACCTCACCAACTGCTATTCCAGAAGAAGTAATTACTACTTCTGCCATTCAACAACCAACTACTACATCAGTAAGTGCTTCTCCCACTCAAATTGTGACATCTATTTCTTCAGCAAGTAAGACTGAAGACACGACTATTTCCGATAACCCAGGTTTATCCAGTTTTGCATCTTCTATTCTTGCCGAACATAATGCCAAGAGATCTTTACATAAGAATACAGGTAGTTTAAATTGGTCTGATGAATTAGCTACATATGCACAAAATTATGCTGATAACTACGATTGTTCTGGTAGTTTAACACACTCAGGTGGTCCCTATGGTGAAAATTTAGCACTTGGTTACAGTGGTAGCAGTGGTGCTGTAAATGCTTGGTATGATGAAATTAGTGATTATGATTTCACTAATCCAGGTTTTTCTTCAAACAGTGGTCATTTCACTCAATTGGTTTGGAAAGGTACCAGTGAAGTGGGTTGTGGTATCAAATCATGTAACAACGAATGGCATGATTATATTATTTGTTCATACAACTCTCCTGGTAATGTTGGTGGTGAGTATGCCGATAATGTTAATCCATTAGCTTAAGGTTCAACTTTTTAGTGGAACTAGTTAGTAGTTTCAAACTTGTTAATAAGATTTTGAAATTTTTTATAATAAGACAACAAAAAAAAACATTCTAGAGTTTTCAAAGAATTTTTTTGTTTGCAATTGAATGCTCAAGGAAGATAAGTTTTATTACAACCCTTCAGCCATTCTTTAAGTTCAAAATATTTTATACCACTTTTTACATATTATCAATTCCCAAAATAAGAGTACATATATAAGATTCTTTTCGAATTGACAGTCAAATTTCCATTTCGTTCTTTCTCTTTTCTTATTCCAATTTACCGTTCTTAAAGCTGCAACTTATATACAAATACGAAGTCTTTTGGGGACACGTCAGTATGTAATTTAAAAAATATGCCACCTAATAAATTGTAAAAATTTACAAACTAAGATTGAGGCACTAATTACTGTTTTCGATCTGCAACTAACAACTAATACGGCCAAAATCACTGAAGACTAGTGTAAATCTTTGGTGTGTTTAAAACACACTTGTTGGAATATCTTTTGCTCGATGAAGCGGAATTTGGAAAATCTCATTTGCAACGATAGTACAACGTGTTTTATTTAAATATAAGAACAAAAAAATGAAAATCAACTTTAATTTCAATTGCTTTCACCATTGCGATAAACATTCATACTACTCAATTGAATAATATCGTGTTTCTTCACAATTACTTTATAATTAATAGATATAGTGCTAGTTTACTTCGTTGTAAATAACTTTCCTTTAATTTTTTAGATATATTTAGTTCAAAATTTCCGTCGATTTAACTCTTTATATTTATCTTTGCCTCTCAACTCCCCTTTGGTTTTACTAGATTTTAATTTTATTTTATATCCCACACCCAATCTATCGTCAGTTTACGTTTATTATCAAAATTTGAAATAATGTCCATTGAAAAATCTATCCTAGACACTGATATCGATGATATTTTAGCTCAAGCTGGTTTCCCAAGTGATAAGGAAATGTCTGTTACTCCAACCAATGAGAAAATTGTCGATTCTTCTATTGTTACAGATGACATTGATAACACTACTGTTAACACTAGTTCATCTATTTCTACTCCGTTACCATCTTTAAAAAATTTACCATCATTAGGTTCCAAAGATGTTTTCCCAAGTTCGAAAGTCAATTGGGGTCCAAATATGAAACCTGCCCCTGTTGCTGGCCCATTGACTTCGTTATCTTCTGCTAACTCTTCTTCCACATCTCTTTCAAACTCTAAGAGAATGAAATCAAGAAATATTCAAGATAACTTTACTTTAGATTTACAATCTCAATTATCCATTGGTAAACCGGAATTATCTAAAATTATTCTTTCCATTAAACAAAAGCACGATGTTTCTATTGAATCCACTCTATCCAAGAATGCCCGTACATTTTTAATTTCTGGTACTTCAAACAACGTCAGTGAAGCTAAGAGAGAATTATTCAAAAAAATCACTAAACCAATTGATATTACTTTCATTATCCCATCTAAAGTGAAACCATTTATTATTGGCCATGGTGGTAAGAGAATTAGTGAAATTTCCGATAAATTTGATTGTAGAATCAATATCGCTAAGCAAAACAACGAGGACTCTTATGATGAAGACTTAGACGATTACACCGTTAATGTTAACATTTTTGGTGATTTTGAATCTACCAATCAAGCTAAGACTTATATCTTAAATATTGTCAAGGAAGAAACTAAGAATGCTACCGTAAGAATTACTATTGATGATGACATCATTCGTCCATTTTTTAACATCGATGATGTCGCTGGTATCCCAGAAACTGTTAAAACCCAATATTTTGCAACTTCCGGCGACATCGTTCTTTCTGGTCTACGTGAAGACACTTTACTTGCTAAGAACAAAATTCAAGACTACATGAACAACTTATCCAGCAGTTTAACTGAACAAAAAGTTAAGATTCCAAGAAAATTCCAATTTTTAATCGATGCAGATGAATTAAAGAAAACTTTCAAGGTTGAAGTTAATTTCCCAACTGAATTAAATGATGAGTTTGTAACTTTCTCTGGTGAAGAAAGTAAGGTTAAGGGTGCCATTGCTCATGCTAGAGAATCTTCTAAAGCTTTCGTCGTTGATGCTTTAGATATTTCTAAAGCTCATTCCAATAACATCAATCATGCCAGATACTTAACTTTCTATTTTGCCAAATACAATGCCTTATCTCATATTGAAATGGAACATCCACAAGTTAAAATTACCCTTCCAACTTCTGATGAATTATTAGCCAACGCTAAAGAAGTTACTTACAAGATTAGCGCTAAATCTGACTTCAGTTCAGAAATCAAAACAGTTCGTAAAGAAATCGTTGCTTTAGTTAACTCCATCACTCCAAATGATGTTTTAATTATCGATGATTTAGATTATGAATTATTTAGCAAATCCATTAAGCAAACTTTATTAGCCACTGAAGAAAAATACCCATTTATTTTAGTTGGTGATTATTTTGCTAACGATGACGCTGTTGTTTTATTTGCTCCTCAAGTCGACGAAGATGATTTCAAACCATCCGCTGATGAAATTAAAGCCCAATTAATAACAGCTTCTGCTGCTTTAGATCCATTACGTGCTAAATTAAACAATATGAGTTCCAATACCTTTGACATCGAAGCTGATATTCAAGAAAAATACTTCTCCCCATCTTCAATTACTTTCAAATTAATCGTCGATCAAATTTCTAACAACGGTGGTCACATTCAATTCAAGTTGAATACTCCAGGAAAGGGTAAATTAACTATCAGGGGTGATGACAAGGCTGCTACTAATACTACTAAGATAGTTAAAGATATTATTGGTAACCAAGATCCAAAGAGCACTTTAACTTTTGATGTTCCATCAAATTCTGTTGCAAGATTAGTTGGTAGAGAAGGTACCAATTTAAATGCTTTACGCAGACAATTTGATATGTCAATCGAAGTTGGCCAAAGTGCTGCCGGTAACAAGGATCCAGTGCCAGTGGTATTAACTGGTTTGCATTTCAATTTAACTTGCGCTAAGACCTATATCCTTGCTGAAGCTAAAAAATGGGCTGATGTTATCATTAAAGAAATTGTTATCCCACAAAAATTCCACCGTAATATTATTGGTCCAAGTGGTATTTACCGTACCAGATTGCAAGATAAGTACAATGTTTTCATTAATTTCTCTAGAGAAACCGATTTAGTTTCCATCAGAGGTCCATCTCGTGGTGCCAAAGAAGCTTACGATGAATTAAGTGCTTTATTAGATTTTGAAAGAGACAATGGTCATGTTGTTGTTGTATCCGTTCCAGCTGAACATGTTCCAAGAGTGATTGGTAAGAGTGGTGACACTATCAACGACATTAGAGCTGAGTTTGGTGTTGAAATGAACTTCTTACAAAAGGCTACCGATGAACAAGTTAAGGAATCTGGTAAGATGGACTTAGAAATTACTGGTTCTAGAACTGCTATCAAGGAAGCTTCAGAAAAGGTTAAAGAAATCGTTGCTGCTGCCGAAAACTATGCTAAAGAAACAATCAATGTTGATCAAAAATACCATAGAATTATTGTTGGTACTGGTGGTCATTCATTAAGGGAAATTATTTCTAATGCAGGTGGTGACTCTATTTCTAACAAAAACGTCAACATTCCAGATGTTGCTTCAAATAGTAACGAAATTGTCATTCAAGGTCCACAAGAATTTGTTGACAAAGTTAAAGCTGCCATCAGCAGGATCGTTGAAGACGCTGAAAACAGTATTACTAAAGAGTTAAATGTCCCAAAGGAAAGATACGGTGCTTTGATTGGTACCGGTGGTATGGTTCGTCGTCAAATTGAAACTGAGTTCAAAGTTACCTTAAATGTTCCAAACAAGAACGAAGACAGCCCTGTTTCCATTTCAGGTTTACCAGAAAACGTCGAGAAGGCTGAACAAAAGATCATGACTGAAATCTTAAAGGAGGATTTTGATGTTGAAATTGATGTTGCTGCTTCTTTACAACAATGGGTTTCTGAACGTGGTGCCTTTATTCAAAAATTAAGAAATGATGATTTCATCAATGTTAGATACGGTACTACTAACAGAAGAGCCGTTCGTTTAAATAATGCCACTATTCAAATACCAGCTGAAAGAGTTCGTCCAATTGCTGAAGAACAAAACACAGAAAAATCAAGAGTTGTTATTGAAGAAGTTGGTGAACCACGTGCTGAAGGTGAAGAAGGGAATATTCAATGGAGATTAACATATGAACCAGTTGATTTCTCTGCCCTTCTTGATGAAGACGAAAGTTCTTCTTCCAGCAAACCAAAGATTGATGCTGTCAAGAAACAAGAAGTTTTAGACAAAGCTGTCAAGGAAATTCAACAAAGAATTAATTCAGCTTCAGCTGCTACTTACGCTGGTTACGTCTGGTTCGCAGACTTCAAGAAATTTAACAGAATTGTTGGTCCAGGTGGCTCCAATGTTAAAAAGATTAGAGACCAAACAAATTGTTTGATTAATGTCCCTAAGAGAAGTGATAAAGTTAATGACATTATTTTCATTAGAGGTTCTAAAGAATCAGTTGAAAAGGCAGCAGAGTTAGTTATCAATTCTTACAATAATTAATTATCATATTTATGAACTAAATATCTGTTTCAAATAGATTAATTGTATATATAATCCATTTCATATAACGTTATTAAGATTTTTCAATTTTTAATATTTTGAATTGCATTTGAAAATTAAAACATTTGGAGAAATAAAAAATTTGCCAATTAACCACAACTCATGTCTAACACTAATTTACAAGTTTACGGTGGTGATGAGATCAATGCAGTGGTGATTGATCCTGGTTCTTATGAGACAAATATTGGTTATGCTGGTACAGATTGTCCACAATCAATCTTACCATCTCAATATGGTAGATTCAAAGATTCCAGTGAGGAGAAGAAACACATATTTGCTGAGCAATCTATTGGTTTCCCACGCAAGGATTATGAGCTGAAGCCTATTGTGGAAAATGGTGTAATTGTAGATTGGGATGCTGCTCAAGAACAATGGTCATGGGCATTGAAAAATGAACTATATTTAGATTCATGTAAAGGAACACCAGCGTTTCTTACAGAACCAGTCTGGAATCCAGTAGAAAATAGAAAGAAGTCCTTAGAAGTCTTGTTAGAAGCAATGGAATTTGAAGCCTGTTATTTGAGTCCAACTTCAACATGTGTTTCATTTGCAACTGGTAGGTCAAGTTGTTTAGTTGTTGATATTGGTCATGATACTTGTTCAGTGAGTCCAGTTTTGGATGGTATGACATTGTCTAAGAGCACAAGAAGAAGTTTCTTTGCTGGGAATTATCTAAACAATTTGTTTGAAAATTATTTAAAGCCTAGAGAGATTATACCGTTATTTGCCGTTGAGAAAAGGAAACCAGATTTTATAAAGAGGTCATTTGATTACGTTGTGGACCCCTCTATTTATGACTTTGCCAATAAACGTGGATTTTATCAAGAATGTAAAGAAACATTGTTACAAATAACATCAGATGATTCTTTAGAAAATAATAAGGCCCATCTAGAGACATTGAGCAAAAGAGCAATTGAAGCACCATGGACTGAAGAAATTGTTTTTGATAATTATACACGTTATGGATTTGGTGAACAATTATTAGTGGTGGATAAGGAAAAGGTACCAAGTGACTGGCCTACTACTACTGATGGTATTGTGCAAACATTCCGTAATGATTATGTACCAATAAAGAGAACCAAACCAAGTGGTACTAATAAACAAGAAACTCCAGCACAATCTGTCGAACCAGTTGCCTTAGAGGATACATCCAATGAGGTTAATGAAAATGGTAAGAGACCTTCTGAAGAAAATAATGATAATACTCCTGAAGAATCACATTATTCAGGTGTTGTAGATTTGATATATTCATCATTAATTGCTAGCGATGTCGACGTTCGTGCTGCATTGGCGCATAATGTTGTTTTAACAGGTGGTACTTCGTTAATACCTGGATTAAATGATAGAATAATGAACGAATTAAATAAAAAATTACCTGCATTGAAATTTAGAATTCTAACGACTGGTCATGTCAGAGAAAGACAATATCAATCTTGGTTAGGTGGTAGTATTTTAAGTAGTTTAGGTACCTTCCACCAATTATGGGTAGGTAAGCAAGAATATGACGAAATTGGTCCGGATAGATTATTAAATGACAGATTTAAATAAAAAAAAAAATCACATGGATAATTATATGAATATATAAATATAAGTAATAATAATAATAGTACAAAAAAAATAATAGTAACTGTAATAATAATGGTAATTTTATTGTTTATATAATTGTGGTTGAGGCAAAAAAAAAAAAAAGAAACAGCAACCCCACAACTAATTTGTCTATAAATGAACATGTTTAATACCACTCTTAATATTTTTCAATTCTCTTTTCATTAATTTTCTCCTACCCCTCTTTGTTTGGTAAGATTGATCTTCAGCTTTGGATTCAATAACGTTCATAGTATATCTGTCTACACTGTCCCAAACTTTTTCGGGAACCTGGTTTGGCAATTTTCTACCGTATAAACATTGATCAATAAACCACATACCTACAATAAATGATTTTCTGTCAAGTGTACCATCTTGTCTAGTGTCGACTAAGTTAAAAATTTTAATTAAAAGTTCATTTGGTAAATTTGATCTTTCCCAAATCGCTTTTACTATAATATTCAATATGAGACCATCTTCTGGTAAATCCAATACAGTACTAGTCTTGATTAAATAATGATCATTATTCGAGTTATCTTGGGGATCACTGTTGTTTGAGTTTGCATTTGCATCTATGTGATTTCGTTGTTTGTTTCCAGGGTCATCATCTGCATATTTGTTATTAGAATCCTGAATGTTATCATCTTTATCTTCCGTGGGCCACCAATGCAATAAATTTAAATAAGCAAATCTATTACTTATCCAAACACCTTCATAACGTTTCCTATCATGCTCATCGATAAATTTAACATCACGATGTTTTTTCCACGGTTTATCTTCATTAAATGATTTCTTGGTGTTATATCTCATTGTTTCCATTAATTTAACAGGTGGGTCATTTTTAGAATTATTATTATTATTATTATTATTATTATTATTATTACTATTACTATTATTATTATTATTACTATTATTATTATCATCAATAATTCTATTAATAGATACACCAGAGTTAGAAAATTGTAACGCTTTATTTTTCTTAGTTTTCTTTGAGTATTTGAAAATATTACCTAGCTTTTTTA
>PPOC02000476.1:77476-163456 GCA_003709265.2 Grigorovia yakushimaensis | reverse complement strand
AAAAAAAAAAAAAAAAAAAAAAAAAAAAGATAGTTTCGTTCAGCAAAATTGGATTGTTTTGAGTGTTTTGGAAGTGTTTTGGGAGTGTTATCTTAATAATGTGTATTGTTTTCTGTTATACAAAATATATATAATTAATCAATTATTATTGTTTGTGTGTCTTTTCTTGTAGATTGTTGTAAATTGATTGATTTTTGTTTATTTTGATTATATGAATGTAATAAATGACTTAAATCTGTATTTAGGCTATTATTTCTATTTAACCAAATATCATATAATTGAGTTGGTAAAGTTGGTGATATATGTGAAATAGAGCAAAAATCATTTTGTTGTAAAATTTGTTGAGTGTCAGTGATGAAATATTTGTAAATTTGACTAGCTAAAGATGGTGAGTTACAAGTCAAATATATGATGACAATTTCTTTGTTAAACATTGAATTTTCTTCATTTTGATCAGTTTGTGTGTTTTTTCTATCAGATAAATCTAGTTCAGTGAAATGTAGTTCAGTGAAGGGGTTGTTGCCATGTCTATGAAGGTTATCAGCCGCTGCGTCGTTTAGATAATTTAGTAGAGCCTTGTTATCACTCCACCAAGATGGAGTGTGACTGGGTATTTGTAGTACTATCCTGAGAGTGGATGAATCTTTGTGCTTGTTTTCGTTGTTGTCTTCTTTGGCAGTTGTGGATGCTGTGTTGTTTTCTGTAGGGTTCAGTATGTTTAAGTTGAAATGTTTGAGTCTTCTTAGTCTGTGGCCGTCCTTTCTTATGTTATCAGTCATAGGAGAGTATAGTGTATATGAAGAGTGTATAGTATATGTGGAGCGTAGTATATATGGAGTGCAGTATATATAGTGTATATTATATTGTAGTATGGTATATTGTAGTGTAGTGTAGTGTAGTGTAGTGTAGAATAGTAGAGTATGGTATAGCGCAGTGTAAAGAATTGGAGTATACAAAGAATATAATATAGAAAGAGCAGAAAGAATAAAGGTAGAGAGTGTGAAGGGAGTGTGAAGAGAGTGTGTGGCACAGCACACTGAAGTAGACGGAGAGCGTAGAGAGAAACCACAGAAAGGGCAGCGGAGAGTGCAGTGTAGCACAGCGCAGTTCAGACAGAGCAGCACAAAGAAAACGGAGAATCGGAAAAACAAAAAAATGCACAGAAAACACCGCAGAAATACTGCAAAATCCAAAAAATCTAAAGCGAGAAAAAAACAGTTTTTCTTCCCCCAGCGGAAATTCAAATTGCGTTTTGAGATTTTTTTTGCTGTTCTTCACATTCTTTTTGGTGCACTCCTCTAACCTATTCTACAACACACTCTTATACACTCTACTTCACTTTACTCCACTACATTATACTATATTATAACATACTATACTAGATATTTTATATCTCACTTCAACACACACACACACACACTCTCTCTCTCACACACTCTTCTCTTTGCTTTATTTTTCCTTTAAACTGAAAACTCTCCTTTTTCAAACTGATAATAACAATAATGCTAGATCAAGATCAGTTATACACCGTTTTATCTCCTGTTTTCCCTCCTGAAAAGGATATAGATGTGAGTTTAGATACAAGACCTTTAAATCATTCCTCTTCAATCCAACTATTTATTAAACTGGTAGAACCTGTAGTGTTCTTAAGAGGTTTAGAATCTAATAACAATAACAGTAATTCAGAAAGGGATAATGATAATTTTAAAAATAATAATAATAATAATAATAATAATGATAATATTCAAGATTCAATTTTAAGAGGTTCTTTAATTATAAGAATTTTAAAACCAACAAAAATAAAATCAATTTCTTTAAATTTTAAAGGTTACTCTAGAACTGAGTGGCCAGAAGGTATTCCAATAAAGAAAAATGAATTTATGGAAATTAATAACATTGTTAATCATTTTTGGCCTTTTTATAATCATGACAATGATATTAACAATACCGCTCCTGGTACTACTACTACTAATAATAATAGCGATAATAGCAATACTAATACACACAATAGCACAACCAATAGCAAAAAATTTATACCTAAAGATAAAAACAATATCTTAGAGTATTTATTAAAAAATAGTGGCGCTTCTCTATTCAGGCCCTTGCCTAATAATAGTAATAATAATAATAACATTAATATCAACAATGACATAAATCAACTTAATTTATCTCCAGTAACTTCTAATAGTCAACTCCCAAATGATAAATTTTTATCTAATAACTCAAATATTAACCTAATTAATTTTGATAATAATAATAATAGTAACAATAACAATAACAACAACAATAACAACAACAATAATAATAATAATATTCCAATTAATAATAATACAAACAATAATAAAATCCAAAATAATAACAATGAAACTAGACAAACTAGAAATAGAGCTAGTTCAATTTCGTCAAATATTTCAAATATTTCAAATAGATCTAATAGATCTTTATCCCCTTTCAGTTTGTTTAGAAGAAATAACGCTACTATCAAATCTGCAAATAATATCGCTAAAATAAACTCTAATAATATTCCCTTAACAAATTCAATTAGTAGTAATAACAATAATAATAATGATTCTATTTTTAGTGATTTATTTGGTTTAAATGATAACAGCACTCAAAATAATTTTAATGATGATTTCATTCCTTCAAATAGTTTACCTCATATTAATATTAACCCAAACGAATCTTTCATTTTTGAACCAGGCGACTATATTTATACTTTTGAACAATTAATACCACAAAATTCACCTGAATCGATTAAAGCTGATTACGGCTTTGTAGAATATTTCCTCCTAGCAACAATCGAAAGATTCGGTGCATTTAAATCAAACTTAAATGCAAGATTACCTGTCACTGTTATTAGAACCCAAAGCGATAATTCCGTAGAGGAAACTGAACCTATTGTAATTTCGAGGAAATGGGAAAATGAATTACAATATGATATTTTAATTGCATCAAAGGATATTATATTAGACGCCTTCTTACCAATCCAATTCACTTTTTTACCCCTTGATAAAGTTATTTTACATAGACTAAGAGTTTATGTAACAGAAACAATGGAATATTATTGTAAGAAAAGAAAAGTTCATAGAATGGAACCAACTAAAAAATTCCTTTTAGCTGAGTTAAATGGTCCCTTAATAAACAAAGATTTGATTAATAATAATAATAATAATAATAAATCAATAAAGGCAAAACATTTAGGTAATTTATTAGAAGAAGATGGTTTCTTAGTTAATAAAAATTTCGAATTTCAAGTTTTCATACCAAACAGATTTAATAATCAACAAAATTTACATCCAGATACAACTTATGATAATATTAAATCAAATCATTGGATTAAAATTTGCTTAAGATTATCCAAAATGGTCGATGGTAAAAGGAAACATTATGAAATTTCAATTGACTCTCCAATTCATGTTTTAAATAAACTATGTTCTCATGCAAATACTCTTTTACCAAGTTATGATTCACATTTATTAATTAATAACAATAATGATATTCATAATAATAGTTATAACAATTTTAATGAAAATGAAAAAAATATTAATCTATATCATAACTCGAACCTTTTTTTTCCAAAGGAAGTCATCATGTCACCATTAGTATCTCCAGAGGTAAAACCATTAGATATTAATCTTAATGGTCCAATGAGATCACCATTACCAAGATCAATCAAAACTCCTATCACAATTGATAATATTAATCAAATGACCAATACTACTAATACCAACACCAATTTAACTACAAATACAAGCACAAATACTAATATCACTAAAAATATTAATCATAGCCATAGTCATAATAAACTCATTAATAATAACCATAACCATATTCACAATCACAATAAAGTTAACCACAGCAACAGTACTGGTAAGATAAATAACCTTAATAAAGAAAAGAAAGGTTTGAAAAATGATAATGATCCAATAGCATCAGTTTTCACATCACCTAAATTATTAACAAATTTATACCAACCAGAAAGTCTTCAAAGAGAATTAGCTTCACCACAGGCCATACCGCTATCACCTATATCATCACCTATAATGAGAAATAATTTTATGCTAAATGATATTCAATCAATGAAAAGTTTAGACGATATTTTACCAATTAATTTACCAAGTTTTGATGAAGTCCTAAATGGACAAAATTGTAATAATAATAATACTGCTACTAACAATAAAAAAATTAATAATGACGATATTATTTCAATTAGTTCAAACAACAGTGGATTAAATGGATTCACAACCACTCAATCATCTTCATCATTGTTACCAAAAAATCCACCTACTTATAATGCTGTCTTAAGCTCAGATGGTATAGATAATCCAATTTTCGCAAAATTTAATAATAAATCAATTAATAGAAATACCACCACATCAAGTAATCCTTCTAGAATACCCAAAATTACAATTAATAAATCACAAGATTCTTTATTATCAAGAAAAGAATTTGACTCTACAATTGACAACGAATTAGAAAACTCATTTATTGCAAGCGATCAAGAAAATGATCCAAATGATATTGCATCATCATTAACTTTCCAGAACTCAATTTCACAAAATTTACCAGCAGGTGTTGCAAATGCATTTTCACCAAGGTTAAAACCACTAAATTCAACTAATGTGTCACCAATGTTTAGTAGAAGAAATAGTATTCAAGATAATTTACCATCTACTATAAGAAATAATAATTTAATATTCAATGATATAAATCAAATGTTGAGTGATCAAGAAAATAATGACGAAATTGCTGAACAAGAAAACAACATTGATAATAGTGATAATATTGGAAGAGCCAACATTGACAACCATTTAAAACCAAACAATAGTAATTCTGCACGTTCATCTTTTGATAAAAGCGCCATTTTATTTGATAAAGAAACAACACATATGCCTAATTTATTAGAAAATGAAGAACAACTGAACGCGGATACTAACAGCATGAATGATTTATTTATGCAATCTAGAGACTCAATTAATGATTATTTAGATTCCCCTAATCCTCTGGAATCATCAGTTGATATTACAGCATTATATGATAGAACTTCAATTGGTTGGCACGCATTACAACTCAATACACATGACATAGTATCATCAAATATTGGTAATAATATGAAATTCGAACTTGCAAAAAGATCAAACTCACCGCAATCATCATCATCAACTAAAAAATCTCATATAGAGCATGATAATGATTCGAGAAAGTTAAATTCCATTATGAATCAAGATGAAGAAATCACAAGAACTATTGATAATAATTTAGTTTAACCATAACCGAAAGTCAGAGAAAAATACATTAAGTAACAACTTTACTCTTCTTTATACATTTTTTTATTGTTCTTTTTCCCTCCAAAACAATTTTTTATAGAACTTAATTGATTTTTTTAATACAATTTTTTACTTCCTTGTTTTATTTTTTTAATTAACCATCTTATTATAATATATACACACTTGAATCGACAAATATTTTTATTTAACTTACATGCCATTTTTCTTTTCTTTTACTTTATAATCTTAACTGAATTATAGATAGGAGGTAGGCAAGTCTAAGTTTTATTCAATTTCAAAATCATTATTCTGTTATGAAAAGACTTTTTAATGTTAATATTATTAATACTATATTATTCTATATATACGATATATCATCATTTAACCAATTGATTGATTACATTCGTTAATTCACCAGGTGTATATTTAATATGCTTTCTTGGATTCTTGAAAAGTTCCTTATACCTACTATAAAATCTCTCATACATTGGCATTATTAATGCTAGAATTTCTGCCAACAAAGTTCTTTTCAAATTTGGATTAGTTAACCTATATTGTTTAGTTTTCGTCACCAAATCTTCAAAGCCATCATTAAATTTTTTAAATTTCTCTTTAATCTGTTCTTTGTCTTTCGAAGATTTTTTACCAGTGGAATCGATATGAACAGAATCCATTAATATAGCAGTCAACTGTCTCCAATTTTGAATCATATAACCAATATATTTTTTTTTCAATTTCTCTAACCTTTTCTTACCTTCAACACCTAATATACTTATAATTTCTGATCTTTCTGAAATTTCTTCAATTAATGTTGTATTATTTAACACGAAAAATGCAAGACGTTGTTTATGAAGATTCGAAGCCGATTTTGTGGCTGTTGGATTATGTTCAACCTCTGATAATAATTTTTGTGCCCTATGTTCTAATGAAACTGATAATATATCAAAACAATCACAATAAAAGCATGATAATAATAATTCGTTCGATGAATTTTCTGTTATTGAATTAGAAATATAAGTAGATTCTTTCTCTAACATTGTGCTTTTACTCATCCACTTATCTCTTGTCATATTATTCATTGCATTAAGACAACCTTGTTTATATTCACTAAGCTTTCTTAACTTAGAAACTGTATCAATTGTAGGTTCACATACACCATTATCACTTGGTATGCTTTTCAAACTATTCACTTTTTCTTCAATTCTCTTTATCGTATCTTGGAATAGTAGTCTTGTTATTTCTGTTACATTATCTAATGCTAAATTAATTGAATTTATTGTTTGAAGGTTTTTATCAAAACTTAATGATCTTCTTATTCTTTGAATAGATTCAACCATTTCAAAACTATATAGACCAATATTTTCCATATTACTTTTCACTATGGAAACATTTGATTGAATTAGTTTAGCATATGTATTCAAAATTGGGATTAAAATGGAACCAACGACAGCAGGCTTCAAATGAGTATATTGTGAATAAAGGTCATCGACTAAACTATTTTCATTTGCTATAAACCCCATTAATGCATCTGTATAATTCAGTATACCATTACTGCCCTTCTTATAAGGTGCATTCTTGGCGGTAGTAATTTTTTTAACAAATGGTTCCAAATAATTCAAAGATTTGACAATTTTTTCAGTCCTCAATTTAATGAATACTGTTTCAATGATATTACCATCACTATTATTATAAAAATAATCTAAAATCCAAATCATTTCACTTATTTGTAAATCTTCATAATATGGGAAAGCAATTTGCTTCTCCATATTAATCATTGGATCAAAATCTTTAATAGTGTTAATAATAGCAATAAAATATCTTTTCAATTCTAACTCACTACTAGTAATCAATTCACTTAAATGATTCATAATACCAATAAATTCATCATTACCTTCATTACCAGATTTAATATCATCTAACATATCATCCACTTTATGCATAAGTTGTGTATAGGGCTTTAGACCTACTTCATTAATTGATTTCCCTAAAATTAATTCATATTTAGCGGCCTCGTTAGCCAAATCTTTCACAGACGCCACAGAGTTCAAAGTACTTTCAATATTTCTTTGTAAAGTGACCAACATATTGTTTCTGTTCAAGATGGGACCAAATAATTGACTTGATTGTGCTGACGTTTGTGATAACTTGCCTAAAGAACTATTTAGTTGTAAGATTAATTGATTAGATTTTTGCAAACCTTGCGTCCAGACAATACAGTCTGCTTCATCAATATCTATATTACCCCTGTGCATATTGCTGTAGGAATTTTGAGCGTGTGTATAAAACGGCAATCCTAAAGTGTTCTGGGAGTTGTGTGTTTTAAAGGTTTTATTCGATTTAAAAACGATTTTTCAAATCTTGAAAAATTTCGAAAAATTAAAACTTTTGGAAAGCATCGTTGAATCTCCACCAAACATTTTGTACACATATACTTTACTCAAAACTGCATTTGGAATACCACAACTATGTCAACCGTTAAGAAATTACACGAAAAATTACTAGAGGCTGAGACTTTGAAAAATAAGGGCCGTGCTTACAGAATTGAATGTCAATTGGCTCATCACTCGGATAAGATTGATAGTTGGAAGTTCAAAGAATGGGATTACGGTAAACCAAACGTCCAATTGCCTTGTCAAGCTCGTGGGTTGTTTTTAACCCAAGATAAAGAAAATCCAAAGATTGTTGCTAGAGGTTATGATAAATTTTTCAATATTGGTGAAGTTGCACATACTAAAATGAGCTGGATCAATGAAAACACTGAGGGTCCATATGAAGTTACCGTTAAGGCAAATGGCTGTATTATCTTTATTGCTGGTTTGGAGGATGGTTCTTTAGTGGTTTGCTCTAAACATTCCACTGGTCCAAGAGATGATATTAATAGAAATCATGCAGAAGCTGGTGAAACTTTTTTGCTAGATCAATTGGCAAAAATGAATATTGATCCAAAGGTATTAGGTTTAGAATTATTTAGTAAAAGTCTAACCGCGGTTGCTGAATATTGTGATGACCTTTTTGAAGAGCACGTTTTAGAATACAAAGATGAATCCCGTGGATTATATTTACATGGTCTTAATATGAACACACCAAACTTTCATACCTTACCATTCACAGAAATCAATAATTTTGCCAAAAAATATGGTTTCAAAGCAACTGATTTTGTTATTAAAAATTCTTTAGATGAATTACATGATTTTTTAAATGACTGTAAAGAAAAGGGTTCGTATAATGGCGACGATGTAGAGGGCTTTGTTATTCGTTGTCATTTGAAAGATGAAAACAATAGTGCCTTCTTCTTCAAATATAAATTCGAAGAACCATATTTAATGTATAGACAGTGGAGAGAAGTCACCAGGAAATACATAGAGGATAAGTCCCGTACATTTAAATTTAGAAAGCATAGTTTCATTACAAATAAATATTTAGATTTTGTCATTCCAATACTGAACAACGATCCAAAATTATGTGAACAATATATGATAGGTTTTGGTATAATTGAATTGAGAAATAAGTTTTTAGAATCACTGGGTATGTCAGGTTTAGAAATTTTAAATAACAAGAAAATGCAACAATTGGAATTGGAACATTCTCAAAAGCTCAATATGATTGATGAAAAGACCAAATTTTTGATCTTTCCAATTTCCGTTATTGGTTGTGGTAAGACAACTGTGGCAATGACATTGAATAATCTTTTCCCAAACACTTGGGGTCATATTCAGAATGATGATATTTATGGTAAAAATGATAAATCCTTATTGATCAAGAAATCACTGGAATTATTAGCTAAGCCAGAGATCAAGTGTGTTTTCGTCGACAGAAATAACCATCAAATTAGAGAACGTCAAACTCTATTTGATTGGGTCAAAAAATACAAGGAACATTATATGCCCTATGATACCAATATTCAAATTATTGGTATTTCTTTTGCCCCAAGTAATAAGTTAGACCTAATCAAGGATGTCACTGCAAACAGAATTTTGCAAAGAGGTGATAATCATCAAACCATTAAATTAACTAAACTTGGTAACAAGAAAACAATGGGTATCTTGAGCGGATTTTGGAAAAGATATCAACCAATAAATCTAAATAGGTCACCAGATGATTTATTTGACATGGTTGTGGAATTAGACTTTACATCTGATAAAGATTGTAGTTTGAGAAGCACAAAAAAAATTGTAAACGATCTCGCTGAAAAATACCCTGTTTTGATATCGGAACAAATTGATGAGAGTGAAATTAGAAGCGCTTTTGACAAAGCATTAAACTTTAAACTTTCTTCCGCTGAAGCTGAGAAAGACAGCAAAGATAGTAAGTCTAGTAAATTTGGCAAAAAGAATAAATTAAAAGATGGTAAAGCAAATAATAAGAAGAATGAAAAAAAGAAAAGTAATAAACCAAAAGAACTTAGTCCAGTATATTTTGAATTGATGGTATCCGTGAAACAAATCAGAACTGCCATTGATACTTTAATTATGCAAAATTTAGGTAAAATTGATGCAAAGTCAATGAAACAAATAAGATCATTATTTGTTAAGAATAAATTTCAAGAGGAATTCCATATAACACTTTGTCATATTAACCAATTTAAAAAAGGTACTGATAAAGAAAAGGCAATTTGGAACAAATATATGTCACATTATCAAGACGTCTTGAATATATACAAAAAGGATGACGTTAAAGATGTCCCAAAGGAATTAAAGACCGGTGAAACCATTAGATTTAAATTAGTCCAGTTAGTTTGGGATGAAAAAATTGTATCTATTATGGTTGAATTCTTAGAAAAAGATGATGGAACATTTTTCATTGAGGCTGACAGTGGTATTGTTGAAGGATTTCAATGTGGTAATAAATGTCCACACATTACAATTGGTGTTTTGGATGATAAAACTAAACCATTTTATTCAAATGCCTTATTGGAACGTGTAATTAATAATGATACTGAGCATAAATTTAATTCAGTTGAATTCAAAAACTCAATTGAATACGAAGGTGAGGTATACATTCACTTATAGAAATATATAAAAATAAACTTTTGCACTATGTAGGAATTTTTAATAATAATGAACTTTGATAATATAAAATAATTCGTTTGAAACGAACTATCACTTTTCAAAAGGATTATATCTATCTACGACTATATTGAATAATAAATAACTCTACATACTTTTAGTTAAGTTAAGTTAACTTAACTTAAACCAATAAAAAATACCAATTAATTACAATGACTAAATTATGTGCATATCATTTACTCAGTATGATTAACAAAAAAAATAAAGAATAAAATTGTAAATGGAAGCACAATAAATGACAGGAAATGACAAAATTTAAGAATGATAACATGAATTTAACTCCAGTTCAAAATTATTTTAAATTTTTGAAATCACCTTTATTAGTAACAAAGACATCGATAGCGGCCATAGCAGCATATAATCTATTTTCAGCTTCATCAAAAACAATAGAATGTTCACCATAAAAGACATCGTCAGATACTTCTTCTTCATGTCTTGGTAAGCAATGCATAAATTTAAAGTTTGGATCAGCTAAATCAGCCAATTCTTGGTTGATTTGGAAACCCTTAAATTGCTTTAACTTAGAAATCTTAGCAAATTCTTCACCCATAGAAACGAAAGTATCAGTGACAAGAATATGAGCACCTTTAGAGGCAGCTTTAGAATCGTGTGTATATTCAATTTTAGTACCATTTCTCTTGGTGATTTCTTCGGCGGCGGCAACAATTTCTTCATCCATTTCAATACCTTCTGGAGTAGCAATTGCAACATCCATACCTAATTTAAGACAGGCAATTGCCATATCATTGATAACGTTATTAGCATCACCGATCCAAGTAACCTTCAATTTATTGTCAACATAATTTAAATGTTCTTTAATAGTTAACATGTCACAAATGGCTTGTAAAGGATGGTACATATCACATAAAGAGTTAATAATTGGTACATTAGAGTGTTTACAAAGTAATTGAATATCATTATGTTTATTAACACGAGCAAAAATACATGAAACCATAGATGAAACGACCTTTGTAGTATCATAAAATGATTCATTAACACCTAATTGAATATCATCTTTACCTAAAAACATTGGTTGAGCACCAAAAAAAGCAGCAGCACCTTCACTTGAAATTCTAGTTCTAGTAGATCTTTTGGTGAATAGAAGAGCAATAGTTCTACCTAATAATTTCAAGTTGTTTTTTTGAAACTCTGAAGTTTCACCACTTTTGAAAATTTTTTTGAAATGTTCAGCTCTGTTGACTAAGATTTCAAATTCTTCATCGGTTAAATCCTTAATGGAAACTAAATGACGGATATTGCTAGTTGACATAATTTCTGAAAAAAAATATAAATTTAAAATTTAACGTGAATAAACTTTGTTGTAATAGTTAAAATAACTAAAAGAGATGGTTCGTTATTAACTGTACTTAATGGAAATGAAAAAAAAAATGAAAATTACTGCTTTTTATATGTGATCGTTAAGTGATAAATTTAGCGATTTGTGACTAATTGATTAAAATAGAATTTTATAGCGAGTGTCCATTAATGGCAAAAAACACCGCAGATGAGTCATTTCTTTTTTGTTTTATCAATTCCATGCCGTTTGAGGTGATGCCGTGCATCATGAAGTTTTCAGTTTTTTGGTGAATCGGCCTTTTGTCACTTGTGGGGTATGGGTTTCTCAGATCTACCAAATTTATTCAATTCTTGAAATTTTCTCGAGCCTTACAATTATTGTTCAGCAGCCTTGCAGGCACATGATTTTTGTTATTATTGTAATTATTTCCATTAATGTTGCTAACTTGGTTATAATTGTGAGGATTGTTGTTACTGTTTTGTAGGTATAATGTGGAGGCTAAGGGTGATTTAATATATGTATTATTCATAGATTCATCTGTAGGTATAAAGTTAGGTAAAAGTAATTCATGAGATTGATTGACGTTATTGTTTTGATCGATAAGCGCATTATTTTCATTTGTGACATTAAATACCTTATTCAAACTGTTTACTGCATTTTTAATTGGTGGCCCATAAATTAGATTAGATTTGGACTGTTGTGGAGGTATGGCTTTTATTACTATACTACTGTTATTTCTTGTAAAGTTATTCTGAAATTGTTTGGGTGTTTTGTACAATAACTGATGAGCTAAGTTTCCCATACTTTCGTTTGCATTATTTTGCTCATATATATTATTTTCATCTTCCAACCTGTCAAATTTCCTTTTATTAAAACTATAATTGAGCATATTGTCATTAAATTTGGTATTACTATTTGTTGAACAAGTTGTTTTGTCATCAGCACTACTTTCTTTAATGTAATCATTTTTGTTCGAGTTAAGCTTAGTGTTGGGCCTTACAGGGTTATGCCTGACAACATTTTTTCTATTCCTTGTGTTAAATTTGATCTCAAGTGGTTTATTGTCTAATATTATATCTTCGTCATCCTCATCATCATCTTCAATATAACCTTCATCGCTTTCTTCAGGAAATAATGGCAAAATGTTCTTGTTTTTATTTCCTTGATTCTTGTTTAGGTTGTTATCAAAAAATTTGTTGTAAACATTATTATTAGTACTACTACTGTTGGAGTTATCATTTCCATGAAAAAAAACATCATTGTAAGGAATATTGTTACTTGATAAATTGAGATTGAAATCGTTCATACCTTTTTTATTCCCTTCGTTAGACATACAAATATCTTTACCTAATATATTGGTATCAATATCAGCAACATTTACCATCTCACCTCCGTTATTAAACAAATCATCCCTTGATTTTAGTAATTGTTTTATAATATCAAAATTAGATCTGTTTAAACTGATCAAACTTTTGTTTTCATTTGTTACAAGTTTATTTCCATTATCTACCTTTACATTCTTCTTATTTGATCTTTCAACATCACATTGGTATTTCCTACAGCTTACCAACTGATTATCGTTTATAATATTGAAATTACGAAGATTATCAGTATCAATGTAAAATGAATCAATTATTCTATTAAACAATTGGGTGGAATATATGTAGTTACTACCATTTTCATCTTTATTTCTCAATACAGATACCGAATTATCGGAATTATCATTGGTGAAAAACCAAACTTTGCACCAATTTATCATAAATCGTTTATATTTAATGAAAGTCCAATATTGTTCCAATTGGCTAAAATTTTTAAGTTGTTGTTCATTAACCTTAAATTTGGTATAAGCTTCTGTCCTGTATTCGGGAGCTATTTTGTCAGCAAAACTTATTAAGTTGTTGATACAAAATAATATAATATCATAGTTTAAAATCGGCAAAAAATGCGAAACAACCAAAGGACAGGGACTTTTTACCTTAAAATGTGATTTGCTTTCTTTTTTCAAGCCATCCATAATGATTATGAAATATAATGAGAGGAGGTCAAAGGAAAGTTCAACATAATCATAACTATCCTTAGAATACTTATCAATGTCTTTTCTGTTTTCTAGTTGTTCCGAATTTTTCCCAATATTACTACTATTCATTTGATCAACAATTAAGGTCAAAATTAAGTAGAAAAATGTCAATTTCATTTCAATAATTTCGGATTTATCTAAAGAGTCAAAATTCTTTAAGTCAAAATCCAAGTTGTCCAATTGATTTACAGTAGAATTATTTTTGACCAGATAATATAATTTCCATTTTTTTAAGATCAGTCTGAAGGATTCTAATTCTAAAGTTAACTTATCCTTTTTCATATTATTTTCGTGTACTTCATGTAAAGTTAAGGAAGATAAATCATGAATGGTGAACTTTAATAGGATAGTAAATGGCTTTAAAAAATTTTGATTTAAGTTCAATAAATGTTTGAAATCAGCGATTGTGTATGGAATTTTATCTAGACTTATTATTTTGGGCATGTTGAATAAGAAAGTGAACCAATGCTGTAAAAAGATAAAACACCAAAAAGCTATTAAATTTTGGTTTTGGTTAATATCTTTTTCTGCCTCTTGATCGACATTACCGTACTCTTGATATAATATACCTGTAACTGATAACTTCTCGTACAGTAAATGTAAGAAACCCATAGTCGTTTGCTTGTACCAATCTCTTTCCCTTACACTAGGACTATTGTTGCTCAGACTGAAATATGCTGCAACTAAAAGTACCTGTATTGATTTAATATGACACTTAATAGGTAATGAATTGTCTAGAAACATAATAAATTGCCTCGTGTCCACGAATAACTCTAACGAGTCTAAGCAATCAAATTTAAATTGAATACAGTATAATAATAATAATAAGTTTAATTTAAAATCAATCAATTCAGCTAAATTATCAACATTATCGATTTTTTTTAATTTATCATCTAAGAGGTTGTTGTCCAAATTTTCCACAAACTGGGTTAAATCTTTATGATATTTTTTAACGGGATATAAAAGAGGTAATAAAGAATTTTGTATCATAAAAAAATCATCAATGCAATCAATTAAAATTTGATTAATATTTTCCCCTTTGTCTATTTCATCCTTATGATTTTTCAAAAGAAAATTTGGACAAAAGTTTTTTTGATCATTCAAATTTAAGCTCCAAATCATAGAGTTAATTTGACTTCTAATCAAATTTTTTTGATTTTCTATTAATTTAGTTTCAAATAATTTATTTTCATAGAATGTCTTTTTGTCATTGCTCAAATGTACCAGTTGGTTCCAATCACCTAAATTAATAAAATTTGTCAAATCAAGGACATTGTTTTTTTCAATGACATTGTCAATTGCTTTAGTATTTTTATCTTTTAAATTTTCTAATTTGATTTTCTTTTGAGAAACATGATTTTCTGAATCATTGCCCAAGACATTGCCAAAAACATTGTCTGAGACATTTTCGAGTTCAGAATTTTGTTGAATTTGTTGAATTTGAAAATTGTCTCTTTTTTTGTCCTGTTCATCTTCGATTTTTATGTCATTATCATTTGTTTCGGATAATTCAATATCTGGATAAGTAATGTTATGCTTCTGTAGCAATTTTTTCAATTCATTCAATTCAATCTCGAGCGCCCTAGTATAACCCCTACCTGTACCACGTCTTTTTAATTTATATGTAGTTTGACATTCTATATCAACTTTTTGACAGTTAAAACAATTTGGTTTAGTGCCATCACATTTAATCTTTTTAAGTCTACATCTATCACAAGCTGGACCTGCCCTAAATTTTTTTTTATTAAGTCTTCCATTAAGTGGTGTTTGGGGTGTTATATGTAAATTATTCTTTACAGTAGTGTGCGGCATTCTCAATTTAGTACCTTTTTCAAATTTAATTAGGTGAATTAATTTAATTTGTGTTGACTTAATTGACTTGATTTATATAATTCGGTTTATCGGAGTTGCTTCGTTTATCGCTTTAACGGAATTAATTTTAATTGGAAAGTTTAAAAAAATTGCACAGCCGTGCAATAATTTCTTCTATGAAAAAAGGGAAAAATGTTATGTAGGGTTGTTTAGGGCTACATCTAACCCTTTGATGAAACCCTGATGAATGTTTACATTTTGAATGTTTTATGTTTTTACATCATCAATATTATGAAACTTTTATTTTTCATAAATAGATCTGGCAAGTAGAAAAATATTGTAGGAAGTACGATATAAGTTAAACTATAATGAAACCTTTTGATAATATTCTATTTTGTCTATCAGGGTTTAGTGAACAATATAAAATCAAAACTATAAATAAAAGAATTCTTAAGTTAGGTGGAAACCTATCAACTAATTTGTTTAAAGCTACCCAAGTGTTAGTTATTGATAATTTTAATATTGATACAGATAAATTTAAATTCACAGTAAAACATAGACCAGATATAGTAATCCTGAACTCAAATAGTATTGAAGAATTATACCAATTATGGCTTGCAGGTGAAGATATTACATTAAAGAATCATTCAAATTTTAAAAGTTGGTCTAAAAGTGATGGGCAGCAAGCTGAAAGAATGATGATGGTCTTGAGAACAACTTATAATTATTTACCATTTGAAAATTTTTATATATTTATTGGCAGAATTAACACTAATATCACTAGAAAGGAAGGAAATGGTAATGCTGAAACAACAATAGAAAAGGTTACATCCGATTCATTGAAGCGGATTTGTTTAGATAATGGTTCTACTGATTGTAATACAGATAACTTTATGGTTGATATAGCAGCACAAAAGCCAAATATGAAAATTATATTTATAGCAGACAATTTAGACTCTAGAAGAGTCGAAGCAGCAATAAAGTATAATATACCTGTAGTTCATTATAAATGGATATTAGATTGTCAAAGGAGAGGTGCGACTTTAGAGTTTCAGCCCTATTATCTTTTAAAAAACATATTAGCAAAAACTTCAGTAAAATCAGAATTTAGTTATGATTCAATAGGTGTTGAAGCTTGTAAATGTTGGGCCGAAATTGATAAATATGACTACAAAAACACTATCAAAAATAATAACAACATACTAAATAACGATTTAAAAGAACATCAGGAAAAGGACGAAGTTAAACCTTTACCTATTGATAAATCCAAAAATGAAAAATATTGGAATAAAGTCATTAACGAAAGTTTGCCTAATAAATCATTTTCTAAATCTCCAAATTCTTCATTCCTATTTAATAATACAAGCAGAAATTTGAGTAATCCACCTTCCAATTCAATATTGAACAATAAAAAAAATAAAAGCATTTTACCCTTATTTAATAGTTGCTGCTTCATGTTACATAAGAATTTTAATGTTAAACATTTAGATATTCTGGAACATGTTATTAAATCTAATGGTGGTACTATATTAAATAATGATATTGATGAAAATGGTAAAATCATTGGCAATTATTGTTACTACGTTGTACCGAGTGATTCGCCATTAGATGATTTAGAACTCGACCTACCTGAGCCTTCCAATAAATTTCTATTAGTCACTGAATTTTTTTTGGAGAGATCTTTACATTATAAAACCCTAATTAATCCTCTTGATACTTGGTGTCAACCATTTTTAAGGACTAAACACTTCAATGTGGAATCATTGGAAAAATTGAAAAGGGAAGAACACGCAAATAACCATTCAGAACCAATATCAGTCTCTATTACAGGTTTTAATGGTGTAGAGCTCCTGCATTTGACAAAAATTTTAAAGCTACTACAAAACCATGGAATCAAGTTTAATGAATACTTGAACAAAAAAACCGATTTGCTATTGATAAACTTGGTGTCGCTCGGGCGAACATCTAAAACTGAACATTTATGGGACAATGAATACGCCAATCTTTTTATATCCAACTGGAACTTTCTGAACAATAGCGAATCAGATACTAGCAATAATAATAGCGAACAACTGTTTTTACTGAAAAGTTCCTTAAAGAAAAAACTAGAATTTATCAAAATGAAACACTCTATACCGGTAGTCACACCAGCATTCATCTTTGCATTATTAAAGATAACTACTAATTTGAAAAAAAATGGCCAATCTGATAATCTAAAACAATTTGATGAACAAATTAAAATAAATGATGCCAGATGGTGTATTATTTGTTCTAAAAGCAATGAATCCACCTTCACTTATAATATTAATTACAGGCATGAAACTAACTCGAACAATGGGCAAGGACAGGAACATGTTAAATCATCTAAGGAATTTGCAAAAATTGATTTTTCTAAAAAGATTTCTAAACCTAATGCTAATGAGTTATTCAATAGAAGAACAAAAAAATCCTTATCACCACAAAAGCCAACAGCTTTATCTGAAAAACAGAGAGATGTTATAAATAGTATCAGATCTAATCCTCGCAATGACTGCAATGGTAATATACATAGTGTAGTCAAGAGTAGAATTGCCAACTCATCACCAATTAAATCAAACAGCGACGATAGCACCACTAATCATATCAAGAGACGCAAATTGATCAACAAATCAACAATTAATTTAAGCTTAGACCACAACGTACCGAACTTGGCTAAAACAACTTCAAATCTAATAGAGTATGCGTCCACGACAAATGCTGGAATATCTACAATACACACAACCAATGATGAATCTAGAACAATATCAAGTGGTGTCCGTAAAAAAGAATCGTTAATTAAGACTCCTTTAGAGAGAACAACGAGTTGGGGGACATTAATGTCTGCTTCTCAAGATAACAACAATAGCAATGGCGAAAACAACAATAATCCACAAGATCATGACAATAGTTTGATTGATCAAGACGCTGATAAAAACAACAATGAGATTAAGCTAACACAAATATCATATGGTATTTGACCTTAAATTAATTTAATGACGCTTCAAATCCAAATCCACATTTATATTTACATTTGCATTTACGTTTACATTTGCGTAACAGTTTTGCATTTTTGCATTTGCCAAGATGGCATTTAAAGATTCCAAATAATTTTTTTTTCAAAATCGAAAAAGCTGAAATTTTGTTTGTTTACTTTTCTGAACACATATTCATATTCTACCATCTCATTACACAACCATCATTTTTCCATAATGTCCAGTTTGAAAGAAAGAAAGGAACAGTTTGTTACTGGACTACAAGGTGGTACTATTACAGAGATTAATAATGTTACCTCAGTGGCAGCATTTGCATATATTTGTCTTAATTTATTAAACCAGATTTCGAACAATGGTAATTTGAACATTTGGTTGGATTTCACACTGACTTGGGTGGCATTATTGCTAGCAATGACTTTATATGCTGATAATTTAGGTTTGTTAATTTCATTAATATTGTTACCCGTAGTTATTAGTTACGTCTACTTCAAAGTCTTAAATATTAAACCAAGAATTGTGAAGCCATTAGAAAAACATCCTTACAAGAAGAGTGATCATGAAAATTTCAAACTAGTGAAAAAACCATTTATCACTGCTTATAGATCATTCATGTTAATACTTACTTGCTTAGCAATTCTCGCCGTGGATTTCCCTATTTTTCCACGTAGATTTGCTAAAGTTGAAACCTGGGGCACTTCTTTAATGGATATTGGTGTTGGTTCATTTGTCTTTAGTAACGGGCTAGTTTCTGCAAGATCACTTTTGAAAGATAAAAGAAAACCACCCTTCTATAAGAGAGTTTTAGGTGCATTGAGATCTTGTCATACTTTATTAATTTTAGGTTTATTGAGGTTATATTTTGTGAAGAACTTAGATTATCAAGAGCATATCACTGAATATGGTGTTCACTGGAATTTTTTTATTACGCTTTCATTATTACCAATTGTTTTAGTTTTCATTGATCCAATCACAGAATATATCCCAAGATTTATTATTGGTCTGACTATGGTTTGTATCTATGAGTGGTTCCTAGTAAAGGATGATAATTTACTAACCTATTTGATTTTATCTGATAGAGATACTTTATTTGATGCTAATAGAGAAGGTATTTTTTCATTTGTTGGTTATTGTGTCATGTTTTTATCTGGTCAAAGCACTGGTCTTTATGTGCTAGGTAACGTACCCACCAAAAACAATCTTTACAAAAGATCTTTAGTTACTATCAATAGAAAGAATGCCTCGAGATGGGATAGATTAACCACCGTTACACCTTTAACAGGTCTTAGTGTTTCATTCTTATTCTTATTTTTCATCACTTATTTGGTAATGGAATTACATCCACAAACAATTTCAAGAAGATTCGCCAATTTACCATACACTTTATGGATTGTTACATTCAATGTTGGTTTCCTAACAGTATTTTGTGGAATTGATAGAATTTGCAGGGATGTCAATTCCAAACTCGAAACTTCTTTGAGTTTAGAAGCAATGAATTCTAATGGATTAATTTTATTTTTATTAGCAAATATTAGCACTGGATTGATCAATATGTCCATGAATACCCTTGATTGCTCAACACCGATCGCATTATTAACACTTTTAGCATATTCTGTATTTATTGCAGGTGTTTCCATTTTCTTATACAAGAAAAAAATTTTCATCAGATTATAATAGAACTTTTATCATTTTTATAATTTTTTATTAAAATCAAAAGTGAGTACACATCAATATAAATCTATATATATTATATTTATACAAATGAATGAAATGATTTTAAATTTTTCTTCAACAATGCTGATTATATGAATAATATTACTTTGGAATTTGTTTTTAATCTATTCTTGGCCTAAGTTTGATATCCCTTGCAGTTATGTCGTTAGATATCTTAATATATTACAAAAATTGCCTAATCGTCAATAATAATAATTTCACCACTATTTGCTTTTGCCTTTTTCTTTGCCTTGCTTAATTGTGAAAATATATCAAATTGACTGAATGCAGCTTCTGATTTAGTTTTCGTCTTAGCGAATTTACGCTTGGTACTACCAGTGTCTCTGATTTTTGAAAATTTCGAAAATTTGGTAACTCTTGCCTTGTTAAAATCTGTATCCTTATTCTTTGAACTATTTATTGCCTTTACCAATGTCTTTGCACTAGTAAGAATAGGTCTACTGTCAATAATCAAATCATCTGGATTGTGTAAAATTTCTGCTGCTGTAGTTTCTCCAAATTTCTTAAGTCTGTTCTTATTTGATGAAAAGTTAATGCGATCATTATATGTTGACAATGGTAAATCATCTTCACTATCTGATTGTCCAAGACTCAACGTACTACTTGTAGACTGTCTAGAGAGGAAGGTTGGTTCAGATGATTTTTCTTTTCTGGCCGTAGAATTGTTACTTTGTTTCATTGTTTTGAAATAGCGCTGAACATTGTTATTGCTCTTAATTGGACTATTTCCTGACTTAATAAATAAGGATTTTTTGACAGGTGACAAAATGGAACGGTTAGTTGAAGGAGCGTATCTCCTAACAGGTGATAAATATTTAATAGTTTCTGCTGCTGGTGCAAATTGTCTTACAGGGCTTAATTGAATATTTGAACTTGATATTTGTTTTTGGGTTGGATATGTAGGAGCATATTGCTTTTTTAAAGAAAAAATATTGTTTTGAACTTTCAATTGTTGAGCTGCTGTGCTAAAATCTGATAATAACGATGAACTGTTAGTGTAAACATTCCTAGTTAACTTCACGCTTGCTATGTTAACTACGGGTTTACCAGACCAAATCATCTTTTCACGTCTTTCGTCTATGAATTTTGAATAATCTTCTACTAAAGTCTTCAAAGAAAAAGTAGCATTAGCTTCATCTGGTATTGATTTCTTCATTGTAGCATATAACGATTTGATATTACTCACACTCTTGAACAATCTTTGATCATTTGTCGTTGTTGATAATAGTTCATTTGTTAAAAATCTACTTGGACCACCACCATTCATATTACTATCAGATGCATCAATTGATGAAAGATATAGAAGAAATTTAGCCCGAGTTTGAGCCACAAAAAACATTCTACGTTCCTCATCAATAATTGACTCTAAGTTCTTTTTGGGTCTCTTTTTCGACTCATTTGCTTCGTTATTCAAATCATTTTCTTCATTTTCTGAACTGCCATCATCATCTTCTTCGGCATCTTCTTCATCCTTAGCAAAAATACTAGGAATAATACCTTCTACACAACCTGGAACAAAAACAACTGGCCACTCAAGACCCTTTGCACCGTGAATAGTTGAAATAGTGACTTGGCCATCACTATTTACTTGATTTTGTCTATCATTATCGTTATCTGCTGAAGTGTATAAGGATAATGAAATGAAGAATAATCTAATGTATTCTTTAACAGAAAAGTTACTTTGAGAAATTTTGGGAGTATCATCACTCTTTGGTCTTAATTCTGTATTAGTATCATTTACTTGCAACTCTTCAATTTGGTTTGTATCTAAGAAGTATTTTTTCAAAATGTTGACATTTTTATGTCTTGGATTATCATAATTAGCCTCATTTTCATTCGATTGAGAGTTAAGTGTATCAGGAGCTTTATTGCTTTTCCTTTTATCTTCAAATAGGTATTCAGTTTCCAACCCAGACTGTTGATATAGGATAGTAAAAATATTTTTCAAACTATCGTTTAACGGTTGATTCATTTTAAATTGGTCTCTACAGGCATCAATCATTTTAATAAAGTCATTTATTACATTTCGTATCTTAATGTTTGATGAGAATGGTATTCTATTTTGTGAAATTCTTCTTATTGTCTCGAACGGTGTTAAATTATCTATTTTTTGATCAATCAATTCTTTCACTTTATCAGCTGATGTTTGACCAAAACCTCTAGAAGGATATAGTAGAGATTTAATTATCGACGAAGTGTCAGTATCAGAATAAACACATCTTAGTAAATTCAACATTGCCATAATTTCTTTTGATTCCCAAAATGCACGACCTTTTATTATTTTATATGGTATTCTGTGTTCAATTAAAGCAGCTTCAATATTTTTAATTTGTCTTCTTTGTCTTACCAAAATAGCAATATCATTGTAATTGAAAAGCTTAGGTAAGGCCATTAGATATAATATTTCTTTTGCCAAAGACAGACTCTGCAAAAAGGGTACAGGGAATTTCATATAAACAGGTGGGAGAGAACAATCAAATTGTGCTTTTAATTTTAATCTTTGATTTCTACCATGCAACTGTTGATTAATTAAACTGTCACTAGTATTTAAAATTTTTTGTGATGAACGGTAATTTTCAATTAATACAGTTTGTGAACAGGGCAAAGGACATTTACTTATCATTTCTTGAAAATTTTGCTCTAGTGCATTTCTAAAAGCATAAATACTTTGATCTGGATCCCCTACAACAGTGATTCCTCTTGATAAATGATGATTCCCTTTTGCCAGTAAAAACATTAAATCCATTTGAATACTATTTGTGTCTTGAAATTCATCCACAAGTACATGTTTCACTTGAGGTAAACAACGTTCTTTAGTTAATAATCTAAAGCAATACATTAACAAGTCATCAAAATCTAAAACGTTTAAATGAGATAATTTTTCTTGATACTCTTTATAAAAATGAGCTAAAGCAGAATCATGAAGGGAATCATTTTCGTATTCATCAGGTAGGATGGCTAATGATTTTAATTTTGATATCTCTTTTTTGATCATTTTAGGATTTACAACCCATTCATCTGTATCATTTTTCTTTCTACACAGATTGACAATTCTTTTAAATGAATTTGCATAATCTCTAATTTGATCTGGCATCTTTAAAATTAAATCATTTATAATTGAATCAATTTCACTTTCTTCTGCAATACGCCACCCATTTGGCAAACCAATCTTATTACCAAATTTAAATAGAATTTTCAAACAAATACTATGGAAAGTACCAATAATTAAATCATTCACTTGAATATTTGTACCTTTTAAAAGTGAATTTAATCTCGATTTTACTTCTTTAGCGGCTTTGTTAGTGAAAGTAGTTACAATAATTTCATGTGGTTGAAAATTATGGTATAACAACAAAAAAGCAACACGTGAAGTAAGTACTTTTGTCTTACCGGTACCTGGGCCTGCGATCACTTGTAACGCGTTATAAGGATCAAAATTTACAGCTTTCAACTGTTGTTTGTTCAAAGAACTTAGGATTTTATCCAAAACAGGGTTACTATTCATAGTACACCAGATGACTAGTTGTTTGTAAAAGAAAACTAATCGAAATTTGAATGATATACGCAAGTTATTGCCTTCGATGTTTCGGATTTGATTGTTTTGGTTTTAAGTTTGTTTGTTTTTGTTTCATGTTGTTGCAAAACAGATTACGTCAGCAGATGACGTGAAAAACAAAACATCTCCGTAACTGAAACAGCGTGAACAGTGGGAGCAAGACACTGTACATGGCAAGAGAAGTACACGTGTACTACGCAATGACACTACCAAGAGTGCAATTGGGGCAAACCTACGTTTCACACAAAAAAATTTCTTCCAAAAATTTCTTCTAAAGTTTTCTTCCATAAAATTCTCTGCTGTTTAGATTTTCGAAGAATCGATGCTTTTTTTTCTGTAGATCAAAAAAAGGAAACACGATTTTAACTTTCACAACAACAACACAAACAAACAGCAAATTAGAAACACTGTGGTGATATACTGCATGCTCTCGCAATGTATACTCGGGTCATACAACAACTACCACAATTAGATGGAAGCATGTGTTTCCATTTGTCCTTCGTGACATGCTCTATGTTGGGAAACTATGCTAGACTAGGTATCATGAAATTATCTAACTATACTTACTCATATATTTCACCAGGGAGTCTCATGTGGCCAAATTTTACTGCATCGTTAATAATGGGTATCTTACAGGTACTAAACTCGCCTGATAATTCATGGTTCATAGAATATCCCAATTTGTTTACCTCTTTAACCACCGGGTTTTGTGGTTCATTTTCATCTTACTCCACTATGATGATTGAAAGTTTCTTATTTGCAGCAAGTTTAAATGAAACAAATATTGAATCTGGTGTCAGATTACCTAATAGAGCTTATGGTATCATGGAATTTTTATCTGTTATTTTCAGTAATTTATTTATATCTATGGGTGGTTACATTTTTGGAAGATTTTTAGCATCTGATATCTTAATCTACTATTTGGATGATAAAAATAATAATGTGGGTAATAATACTAATAATGAAAATTATGATAAGATTGAGACAATGGATAATGACACAATAATGAAATTTACCTTGAAGCATAAAAGAATATTAAAATTTATTAGATTTATCAACTATTTATTCGTTCTGTTGGCAATACCATTAATTATATTGATTGTTGTACTTGCTGCTGTGTATGATAATTATTCAAGAAGTGGGTGGACACTAAGTGCACTGTTTGTTATTTTTGGTTCATTTTTAAGATTTTATCTATCAAATTGGTTCAATTCTCGTTGGGAAAATTTTCCACTAGGTACATTATTAGCTAATCAATTTGCAGTAACTGTTTTCGCATTCTTATTAATTGTACAAAGGGGTAAAAATTATAATGGCACAGGCCCTATTGTGAACAGCAAGAATGGATGTCGTATTGTTTGTTCACTAATGACTGGATTTTGTGGTGGATTGAGTACAGTTAGTACTTTTATCAACGAAGCTTATAAGTTACCTTTCAGGAAAATGCTTTTTTATTACACTACCAGTATTACCATTTCAATTATAATATGCATCATTACTATTGGTTCATTTGCTTGGTCTAGAGGTTTTACTCAGCCATTGTGTTAAATTGAGATATTTTTGCAGTTAAAATATCTCATTTGATATCAACGAATTCACTTGTTTGTTTTTGTGGTTCAAAAAAAAAAAAATGCACAAAGATGTCTCTTCTTCAACTATATACAGACAATTATACATTGCATCATTAAACTAACTCCTAATTCATCTATACCTATCCTTAAGTATTATCTTGTCTTTTCATCATTTTTTATTTCAGTTTAATTGATTATTTAATTGGATAATAATAAATTTCTCGGCAAAAAGAAGCTAAAAACATCATTATGTAAAAATTATCAGGAACCACGCATTTGACAGGATTGCAAAATTAAAAAAAAAAAACACAAATTGAAAAATTAATAAAAACCACATATTCAAGTGACTTTGAATTTCAAAATTTGATGAGTATACTATATGGAAGTTGAAATATAACATAAATTGAAATCAATTTAAATGTGTATAATATATAATGGCGGAATTTTTAGCGCACCTTACTTATGATAAAGTGAAAAACAAATTGTTGAAAACATTACCAAGGAAACTACAAAATAAATTTAAGTTTTAACAATACATGCATGAAGTATTAATGTATATCATAGTACATTTACATTGTTCGTTCAAGTGAAACCAAATAGTTCTTACCTATAACACGAATACTTACTCTTACTCGGGTTACCTCAATAAAAATTTTATTTTGTGACTAAAAAAGTAATCGGAAAATATTGCTGACAAAATTAAACCTCAAAAATGCAATAAAATTGTATTATCGTTAAACTATTTTTTCCTGTATTTTTTTAACATTTAATACCACAAAGACGTGAATGAGAATTAAAAGTAGTTTCTTTTTTAAATTAAATAACTATATCACCGCCCCTCCAAATACATATCGTTTGTTCTGTAAATGTCCATTGATATTAGTAAAGCATGACCTTTTTACACTTATGAATAAAAGAGCTAGCTTTTATTTTTTTAAAATCTCTCGGTAGCCAAGTTGGTTTAAGGCGCAAGACTGTAATGTGTAATAAAAACTCAAAGTAATCTTGAGATCGGGCGTTCGACTCGCCCCCGGGAGACGTTTTTTTGCCTTCTTTTTGAAAGATATATATTTAAAATAAAGTTTTACATAAACTTTTGTTTCAAGTCCTCTATATATTAAGTTTGATAAGGTAGCTTTTTCTCATCGTTAGGTTTTTTAGTTTGGTTCTTTAGTTTGTCTTTAAAAAGCAAACAAAATCTTCAATTTTTTTGTTTTTTTGTTTTTGAGAAAATTGAGTAACTCAGTACAAAACAAAGGTTCATGAATCGATATGAATCGTTCACACATATATTATAAGATTACTTGAATAATAAATACATATTTATACTTCACCAATTAATTTTTTTTTGCTACTAAGAAAGCTATATCGTCAATAAATATAATAAATAACGTACCCGGTAATTTGATGAAGGATACTGAAAAACAAAGAGACATTGAATATATCAAACAAGCTCTTAGAGAAGCCACTACAATCAAAAACAACAGAGTCAGT
This sequence comes from Grigorovia yakushimaensis, assembly GCA_003709265.2. Lineage (NCBI taxonomy): Eukaryota > Fungi > Ascomycota > Saccharomycetes > Saccharomycetales > Saccharomycetaceae > Grigorovia > Grigorovia yakushimaensis. Next base: position 136,574 of record PPOC02000476.1, on the reverse strand, counting down.
ATAATCAATTCTGATCCCAAGACTAATGAATTTGTATTTTGGTTCATTGTATCATGTTATTTCCCCGTTATAACAGCATGTTTAGGCCCCATCGCAAATACAATTTCAATTGCTTGCGTAGTTAATAAATGGAGACAATATGGTGTTATTGTTGAACATGATAATGGCGAATTTTTTGCCACTGAGTTAACTGATCCCAGGGGTGTATTTGCTGTTAATATCTTATCGTTATTATTTGGATTTGTTTCTAATATAGTACTATTCTTACATTTTGCTAAAAAATTAAGTTATATCAAGTCCCAATGCATCAATATAACTGGTTGGACCATTGCTGGTTTATTGTTATTAGTAGATTGCATTGTTTGTTCCATTCAAGATATTAGATCACAAGACCAACAGAGTAAAACCATTGGGTTTTGGTATGCCTGTTTCACATCAGGATTATATTTATCATGTTCTATAACATTAACGATACATTTTATTGGTTTCAAATTAAGTAAATATCCTGCAACATTTAATTTATTAGCCAATGAAAGAAGTATAATGGTTTTTACAGTTCTTTTTTCATTTTGGTTAATTTGGGGTAGTGTAATGTTTTCATCATTGTTAGATATATCCTTTGGTGATGCATTATATTATTGTATTGTTGCACTCTTGACCGTTGGATTTGGTGATATTATCCCATTAAGCATTGCCGCTAAGATAATGACTTTAGTATTTTCCATGACAGGTATTATAATTTTAGGTCTTATAGTATTTATGACAAGATCTATAATTATCAAGTCTACAGGACCTGTATGGTATTTCCATAGATTAGAACATAAGAGAAGTAAGGTATGGCAAAAAATCAATGAAGGTAAATTAGAGTTAACTGACCGAGAAACATTTGATTTAATGTGTCAACTTAAAGCTAAAGCACATTTGAAAGGTGCAATCTTTTCTGCTATGGTAACTGTTATAATATTTATTATGTTCTGGCTTTTGGGAGCACTAGTATTCATGTTTACCGAAGATTGGTCATATTTCAACTCAATTTACTTTTGCTTTCTATGTTTATTAACTATTGGATATGGTGATTATTCACCTGAAACAGCTGCTGGTAGAGCATTTTTTGTGATATGGGCCATTGGAGCTGTGCCATTGATGAGTGTTATATTATCTACGGTAGGTGATTTATTTTATAATATGTCTATTTCTTTAGACAAGAAGCTAGCAAGTAAGATGGGTGAGAGAATTAAAAGTATTCAAGTTGTCGGTAGAAATTATTTTGTTTCTTTAGTTTTGGATACGAGCAATTCAGAATCAGAATATAATTCTTCTGTTAGCGATAATTATGATACGGATAGAATAAATGATAATGTTGACGAAGAGGAAGAGCAAGTAGTAAGTATGGAAGACGAAGATGATGAATCTATAGATACGTGTATGGACCGAGATATTGCGACAATTGCTAGTAATGAAATGAGATATAGAAATAAGAATAGGAATACAAGACACGACTCTATGCAATCTATTGCGCAAACATTAAACAGTCTTACTCATGAAATGACGCATATCGAAAACTCACATAATTTGCAAATGGCACATAAACATAATTTAGGACTGATTCCTGGTGACATGATAAACACAGATGGTAACGGTGTACAAAAAAATAAATTAAATAAGTTAAAGGATGTACTAAGGTCGTTGAAAAGACTGCACATGATATCATTAGATTTTAAAGAAATGAAGCTGACGTATGAAGAATGGTCCAATTTACATAATTTGTTCCCACCCGTACAAGATATGCTCACTGCTCAAGAACAGAAAAACTTTTGGTTATGTGATAAGACCCCGCTGAAATTTCAGTTGAACGAAGCACACTATGCCTTTTTAAGACTTTATAAGACCGCCCATGAATTGTTAGACGAATTACTTTTAGATGAGGAGATATTGGAAAACGATAAAAGTCAAGGTGATGTTGGCTCCATTGTGCGGAGTTCAAATTCAATGGACCAGATTGCGCGTAGTGAACCTGCGAGCACTGCCAGCGTAGGTAGCGGTCTGAGCGGTGTGGAAAATGCCAGTGCAGTGGCCCACGAGGAAGATATCGCCGATATGCTGCCGCTGAGTGAACAATAGAAATGAAAAGGCGGAAGGCACTGCACGGCAGCAGCCGCTCTCCGCTTTTCTCCGCTGCTGTTCCACGTGCCTCGTTTCTTTTTCCGAAAGCTTTTTTTGGATTTTCAAAAAGATCAAATTTGTGTTTTGGACACCTTTTAAGTGGCTATCTTGGAGACATCTCATCTCGTCTCACAAAAAACACACACATATATATATAACATACTGCATAACTTTTTTCCAGATAATATATTCTTTTCCCTATTTATACTTTTAGTCTTACAACAAATTTTTCAAACAACACTCAACTTTTTGCAGAAACAAAAAAGTATAGAAAACAAAGAATTGAAACAAGATGGCAAACTCAGTAGGTGGTGTTCTAGCGGGAATGAACCCGTTTATTTATGAATCAAGCAACCCAATTACTTTATTCTTATTCCAATTATGTCTTATTATCCTACTTTGCAACTTAGTTCATTTCTTCTTCGCAAAAATTAGACAACCAAAAGTAATTTCAGAAGTCATTGCAGGTGTCATACTAGGCCCAACAGTCTTTGGTCAAATACCAAATTATACGAAAACTATCTTCCCAAGTGAATCATTACCTATGTTAAATTTGATGGGTAATTTAGGTATCATACTTTTCATGTTTTTCCTAGGTTTAGAAGTAGATATTGCATTTATAAAGAAACATTTAAGAACAGCTTTCTCTATCGGTATTTGTACTTTAGCATTCCCATTTGGTTGTGGTTGTTTGTTGGCCATACCCTTATATAATAATTATGCTAATAAAGACCCAAATCTTAGATTTGTCAAATTTACCGTTTATATGGTTTTCATTGCGGTATCTATCTCAGTAACCGCATTCCCCGTATTATGTAGAATATTAAATGAATTAAGATTAATTAAGGATAGAGCTGGTGTTGTAGTATTAGGTGGTGGATTAATTAATGATATATTGGGTTGGATCCTTCTGGCACTAAGTGTTATTTTATCAAATGCTTCTTCAGATCCAATGAACACTCTTTACATTCTACTTTGCACTTTTGGCTGGTTTTTAGTATATTTTTACCCAGTAAGATTTGCAGTTAAATGGATTTTAGTGAAAACACATGAATTAGATAGAAATAAGCCATCACCTTTAGCAACGGTATTCATATTATTTTTAATGTTCATATCAGCTTATTTCACTGATATTATCGGTGTTCATGCTATCTTTGGTGCTTTTATTGCGGGTTTGGTAGTACCAAGAGAAAATCATTATGAAATTAAATTAGTAGAAAGGATGGAAGATATACCAAATATTTTATTAATACCAATTTATTTTGCTGTTGCAGGTTTAAATGTTGATTTAACTCTATTGAATCAAGGTAAAGATTGGGGGTTTGTATTTGCATCAATCGGGATTGCTATTTTCAGTAAGATTTTTTCAGGCACGATTGTAAGTAAATTAAATGGTTTATATTGGAGAGAATCCATGGCTGTTGGTGTATTGATGTCATGCAAGGGGATTGTAGAAATTGTCGTTTTAACCGTAGGGTTAAATGCTGGTATCATTTCTGAAAAAATTTATGGTATGTTCATCTTAATGGCTTTAGCATCAACGTTTGTTACAACTCCATTAACTATATTATGTTATCCCGAATCGTATAGAAAACAGATACAATTAGCAATAGAAAGGAAGGATGAAGAACATGATAATATTTCAGTAGATGAAGGAATTACTGAAAAGGATTCTGAATTTAGTTCTTTGAAGACATTCAGAGATTTCAAGACATATCGTATCACAGAGTTTATAAACATTATTAACACTCCAGATGAAGTTTCAACTTCATTGGAATTATTAAATCATTTAAATCTTGGTTATCAAGCACCAGAAATTTTGAGACATGGTAATAATAACACAAGAAGATCATTTGCTTCTCATAAGAAGTCAACTTTAAAATTAAGAAAATTGGTTAAAAAATTTTCTCATCAGACTGATGAAAATTATTATGATGAAGAAACAATTTTTAGTGACATTGAAGAGATTCCATCAGGTATTGACTCAATTATTGCATTAAAATCAATTCATTTAAGACATCTCACTGAAAGAACCACTGATCTAATTCAGTCATCAACTTTGCATATCGATGAACCAAATTTTACCGCCAATTCTGATTCATTATTACAAATTTTTTATTATTTTTCAAGATTAGGTAAAGTACCATTCTCAAGTGAAGTTATTTTCTCCACAAATAGAGAAAAAGTTAGCAACTTAGCTTCAGTTAAAAGATTACCTACAGATTTATTATTCTTACCTTTGAATGGTTCATCATATCAATCTAAAAGATCACATGTCTTGATTGATGATATATATAAATCATTTGATCAAATTTATTCACGTTTACTTGGTATAAATGAATTACCATCAAATTTTTTTTCACAGTTAACCGAACTTAATTCAAACATCTTGTTATTGATTTCAAATAATAGTGATCGTTTGAATGTGGATAGATTCAAAAAGAAAACTTTCCATTTACTTTTACCAAACCCAAATTTTACATCTTCTGATTTATTGGCACTTTATCTTTTATTTTTATTATCCTACAGATCACAAAAATCTGGTTATTTCGTAACTATTAAAGTTTCTGTCAATGAAAAAAATTTAAATTTCATGGATAAATTGGAAGAACAAGTTGGTGATCAAAAATTTTTTTATGAATCAAATATTGATGTATTTCCCGTAGATACTGAAGTGAAAACTGAGCATGGTATGACAAATTCTACGTTCATCAAGACTGTTTTAGATAAAGATTTGGATTCAGAGGATAATTCTGCTAACCTTGAAGAAACTACTTTCATTATCGCGGAAAGTTACTTCAGTAGCATTGATCCCTTTTCTGAAGAAGTTAAAGCTACCATTTTAGAAGGTTCTAATAAAAAATTTAACGTAATGGTAGTACACCAACATCAAGATGAACAAAACTAAAGAGAAAATAGTTGATTTAAATATCTCGTCAGCATTATTTTAATATTCCATTTCACATTTAGAAGACTGACTTAGTATTCGTTTTTTTTTTTTTATTTTTTATTTTTTTTGTAAACCCCAAGTAGTACTTCAATTTATATAGTTTATACAATTTAGTCGAAATGCATTCAACTTATTGCTTAATTTTATAATATTATCAAAAAAAATCTAATAGGATTATTACATAACCTTAAGTTTAGTATTTAATAATTACATACTTTTTTTTTACTTATAAATCTCCGCTTTTGCGTTCTCCTGAGATGATACTCTCAGTTTAGATGAGTTTAATTTGTCATTTGATTTTATAAACTTCGCTAATTTAGTCTTTTTAAAATTGAATGATTGATAAACGTGACTAAATGGATGCGAAAGTAATTTATCTGCAGTGGGTCTTGACTCTGGGTCAATTTCAAAGCATGAATCTAAGAAATTTCTACCATCAAATGAAATCAAAGGTAACGTATCTTCAGGGATTGGAGGTGCACTCTTAGATTTGCCAATCTTAAACATAGCAGCAACGACTTCCAAATTGGACCAAGGACGTTTACCAGCAAACATTTCTAATACAACACAACCCAGCGACCAAATATCAACTTTGGCACTATAACCTTGTTTAGTGTCAACCATTTCAGGTGCCATCCAAAAAACTGTACCTCTCATTGTCATATCTGAATTAGAATAAATATCTTTAGATTTTCTTGAAATGCCAAAATCACTAATCTTACAAATACCATCTTGATCTAAAAGTAAATTATCGGCTTTCATATCTCTATGCAAGATTCCTTGGGAATGCAAGTATGCCAACCCTTTTAATACTTGCACTGTCAAATTTCTGATGATACCTTCATCAAAACGGCCGTACATTCTAATTAATGAACCTACAGAACCACCAGCAACGTATTCTAAGAATAAACTATAACTATTGTTTTTCTCTTCAAAACCTAAATATTGAACAATATTCAAATGATCTAAATCCTTCAAAGTTGTCACTTCAGACTTCAAAGCTTGAACCATATCTAATGTATTTTGATCCTGTGAACTGTATCTTGGAACCTCTACTTGTTTCACGGCCATCATTTCCCCAGTTGTTAAATTCAGTGCTAAGAAAACTGCACCAAATGAACCTTTACCAATCATTTCACCTTTCATCCAAGCGAATTCTTTATATTCACCTTTAGAGTTTTTGGATTTGTTAATGGCAACGGTTTGCTTTTCAGTAACTTCAACCATTTTAGTGCCCCACATTTTGGTGTTTCGTCTCTTTATTTTCATCAAATCTTTTCTAGCCTCACTGGCTTCATGAGCAATTGTTCTGATTGTTTTTGTTCTCTTTGGTAATTTTAACATTCTTTTTGGTACTACATTGTTTATAAAAGTTTCATCGTCGTCTTCGTGATTTCCTTCAAAGTGATTTCCTTCGATGTTTTCTTTGAAAATATCTTTTTTAATTGATTCAGGTATTGATTTAGGTGAGGTTGGTGTCATTATACCTTCTACAATAGGTTTATCCAAATTAGCTTGAGGGAAAAATTTTTCCAAATTTTTATAAACTTCTTCTGGCGATGGTCTTAACGTCATTTTACGATTCAAGTCATCTCTGCTTTCAAAAGTAGAAGTTGAAGCAATTTCTTTTTCATTTTCATCATAACCATTAAGGTTTTCTGTATTGATTTTTTTCAAAGGTTTCTTGTTTGACCAAATAATATCATCATCACTATCACTATCATCGTTGCTGTTATATTTCTTATCTTGTGGTTTCTTGTTTGCATTTTCTTTATGATTATCTAAATTCTTAGAAGACCAAAAAATATCATCATCACTACTTTCATTCCTGTCATCATCAGATAATGCTGGTGCATCGTCAAATTGGATATCATTTTCCTCAAAAACATCAGATGGGGAAACAATTGGAACAATTTTCCTTGAGGCACCTCGTTTCAAAAATGGCGAAGCATTATTATATAAAGAATGAGTTGCTGAAACATTAGAATTTGATCTAGCGACTCTCTGCTTCAAAATAGTAGAAATTGGATTAGTTGTAATTTCCTCTTCTGATTTTTTCTTTCTTATTAAGTCTTCTCTACTTGCACCTTTATATGGTCTTGGTATCATTAACTGAGTAGATCCTGGAGTATATGCAGATACTATTGTGTCTGATGTTGGTGTTGTAATATCAGCAATAACAGGTATTTGTGGAGCCTTCTCTTGTGATGGTAAATTAGGAATAGATGGTTTTTTCATCAATTTTTTAGTATTTCTTCTTAAAGTTGGTACAGATTTGCGTTCTGAAAGTGTTTTTTGTGGCGATATATTTGTCGGTGGTTTTGGTGCTTCACGTTTAGGAGCCAATTCTGCTATGACATATGGCGATTCTCTTTTCTTGTTGAAATCAATTTCCTTTGAATTATCCCTTCTGAACACTTGAAATGACGAATGTTTCTCAGCATTTATTGAAGCATTATCAGTTGGTACATTGGTTGAAAATACAGTTGAAGGTGATGTGTTTTTGATTGGTGATTTTTCAGTAGGAGATTTTCTAGTTGGGGATCTTGGACTGTTTACCGCAGCAGCAGTAGACACAATGTTTGGAGATTGTAGCTTTAATTTTATTTTGTTCTTCTCATCATTTTTGCTTATGTTAAAAGTAGGTGGTGGTTTATACAAATTCTCTGCAGATAAACGCTCTTTAAAATTCCAATAATTCAATTCTTCAGGAGAATTATTTGCCAATATACCATTCATAATAGGACCCGGTGTACTACTAGTAATTGTAGTGGCTGCAGTTGTAGCAGTTGAAGTAGAATCATAATATATGCTTGGCGTCGGTGGATAATGTCTACCGGTGCCAGCTACGTGATCTTCAGAAGATGTCATATCTGATGAAGATGTTATAATGGAAACATCATCAGTGATTGTACTATTTGCCAGTGATTGAACAGAATTTTTACTTTTAACTGATCTTAAAATTGGGTTTATTGAATCCACTTTGGTTTTATCATTTGTTGAATTTTTATCTTGCGGTATCTTAATATGACTTGTTCTGTTGACTACTGGTGGGGGGATTGATGAAGCTTTTGAATTAATCAGGGCATTATTTTGAATTTGGTCTTTCCTCACTTTCTTCAAAGTTATGAAAAATTTATTTGTTGTTGTTTGAAAATTATCAATTGTTAGTGAATTTAGTACATTTTCTGGAATCTCTGGACCTAAGTTATTATTAAAATCTGTCATTTGGATTGATAAAATTCTGCTACCACCATCTGGATTAATTTTTTTCAGTATTCTTCTCTTTAACCTTTCAACCGAATCAACTTTTGATATTTTTAAAGGTATGAATGATGTACCATCTTTAGTTATTAGAATATATTTATCATCGTTATTAGTATATTTTTTATTGGAATTAGTATGAGTTGGTGCAAATTCTTTATATTTCAATTTTAACGATTGCTGCTTTTCAAAATCAAGATTATCAGCAATAGTTGAAGTCAAAGTTACTAAACTTGAGTTTGATCTTGAATTATTATTGTATGAATTATGACTGTTGGCAGTGGTGCTACTGCTGCAAGAGTTGTTGCCATTGTTGTTAATACTATTACTATTGTTGTTATTGCTATTGCTATTGTTATTGTTGTGCACATGACTACTATTTGAAGTTGAACTGTTTGAATGCACTGAATTTGGTGTTGAAGGTGTATAACCAATACCAATTTGGGATCTTCTTTTCAATTTATCCCATAGAGTTTCTTTATTATCATCAGATCTTCTTAACTGATTTAATGGTAATTCATGCGGAGCATTATTATTATTAGAATGATTTGATGAATTTGTCGAATTTGATAAAATGGATTGCGTTGCAGATAATCTTTTAGAATTATTTGATCTACTCAAATTATCATTAGATAAACTATGTCGCTTATTATATTTCTTATTAGATGTCATTAGTTCAGAATTTGTTGAAATTTGATGACTATAGCTATGTTTATGCTGCTTTGTATTTAATTTCTCTTTACCTAAATTGTTAGTGTTATTATTATTATTAGTATTATTATTATTAATATTGAGATAACCTAAATTAAGATTATGAGAAGAGTTAGAAAGCGGTGTTGATGCTGAAGTAATACTAAAGGTCAAATTATTATTATTATTACCCATGCCAGAAGTACTATTATTAATAGTATTATTATTAGTAGTAGTATTCATATTCGTGAGCGTTGATGAATTTGCAGGCACAGAATGAGATGAAGAACCAAAAATAGCATTTAATAATGAAGAATCAGATGAGCTCGATTTATGATGTCTCCTGAAAAAATTTGGATATGATGGCGATAAAGGTGAAGTGTTTACCTTTGTTATCGAGTTTATATTGTTGGTACCTGGAGTAATGTTACTATTACTATTACTATTGCTATTATTGTTGTTGTTGCCATTTGGAGTTGTAGTTTCAATATAACTTGATACAGGTCTTAATGGAATATTAACTTTAATATTGTTTGAAGTTGGTGTACTTAATGAAGGTATGTTTGGTACGGCAGGTAAACTGTACCGTTTACTGGAACTATATATATTTGAATTAATAGAAAAATCATGACCAGTATGAATATTATTAGTAGCAGTATTGGTATTGTTGGTATTATTAATGTTAGTGTTCAAATTTGAAGATGTATTTTCAGTTGCATGTGAGTTATTTGAAGTACTACTACCTCTTAACGATATAAATGATCTTCTATATAAAGCACTAGCACTTTTTGTTTTCTTGTGACTACCTTTATTATTATTTGAAATTCTTGGATGATTTGGTGTTAGTGATGATAAATTACTATTGAATCCAGTTGGGGTTGTTGTTGCTGCAGAATTTGATGATGTTGGTGTATTTAAAATTTGACTATGATATCCATTATTTGCAATCACAGAATCTGAAGTGGACCTTGACTCATTTTTCTTGGATTCAATTAAAGTATTATTAGAATTATTATTATTATTATTATTATTATTATTATTATTATAATAATTAGAAGCATTTGAATCATTATTATTTAAATCTGTATTAATTCCATTTTTTAACATCGTCATTTTCAATAAATCTTGAAACCTTTGATATTCTTGTAAATTACTATGTAATTTTAGATGTTTTTCAATCAATTGGAAATTATCGTAAGCCAATAATTTAATAAAATTAATACCATAAATATTATTCCTTTTGAAAAAATTGATCCAAACTTCATTAAACTCATGAAATTTTAACCAACTTATTACTCTCTGTAAACTCCATTCACTTGGATCTCTTGGGTCCCAAGATAATATTAATTTGTCGAATGATAATGAATTCAGTGAAGAATTTCTTTGATCAGATTTTTTCATCAATAAAAGGAAAAGTGAAAACGAAAATAACTTAGCTTCTTAAATGATACAAACTTAGAACGATCTAAAAGTAGAAAAAAGAATTTAATTTTGTCTTCGTAACAGTTTACACTTTATATTTTCAGTGTAGTATAATTCCAAACTGTGCTATGCAAAAATTACTTCAATGTAAACAAAAATAGGTTAAAAATAACTTTTTTCAGCTTTCCCGTTTAATAAAAACTAAAAAAAATTAGCAAAATTTCATAATTTCAATTCATTTATTCTCAAAATGGTGATCATTTGTTTAGTCTTGACTGTTCTAACACGTCTTTGTCTTCTCTTTGTCTTTTCGTTGACCACTATAGGTTTCCTTGTCAATTCTATTATCTTAGCAGTCAAAGTATATAAATTTGAATCTATTGGGTAGTCAATTAATTTATGATTTCTTGAACCAATTGTAATCACATCATTTAGATTCAAAGTGTCCCCAACTTTGACATTTTTCATGTGGAAAGGTAGTACTACTGTGTCACCCTTTGTGACTAAGAAAGGTCTATTGTGAATTCTAAACACTGCATAAAGATCTGAGGAGTTTCTCAAAGGGGCTAACATGTCTTTTGTAATCTTTTGTGTTACTAAATTAGACATTTGACGTAGGGAGAAATTTGGTAAGAACTTTGTAAACATATTTGTAAATGTTAATGAGGGAGTGGGTGCAATTGCAAAATATATTTGGAAACAGTGAGTGTTAGGCAAGTATTCTCCCAGATGAGATCAAAAAAAAATATTAATATTATTATTATAATTATTAATATAATTAATTAAAAGAAAAGTTTAAATTGTTTTATTTTCAATTATTATTTATTTAATTTTATATAAATTTGAGATGATTCAAATTTTATTGCAGTTTTGTTTGCTTATAAAACTTTGATCTTTGCTTCAACATGTGGTTAAATAAGATGGGTAAACCCGGTATATAAGTTAACATGGATCCTGCTAAAATTAATTGTAGTGGATAACCAAATCTTTCTAATGCTGGTGCCAATGATGAAAAAATGATGATTAATTCACTAGTAACACCCATGGGATATAATACAATGAACATATTGTATCTTAACCATTGTAAAATGTATGGTACTTGATTTTTGTTAACTAAACTGAAGTAATAGTACAAATAACGAACAATTTCAGTAATAGACCAAGCCATCAAAAGTGTTAAATATACCATTGATTGACACATAGTACTCTCTGGGATAAATTGAAAAATACCAATCACGACAAGTAAACGTGATGATACTTGCATTACTGTGGTTAAAATAGGACTTTTGACAAAGCCTAGTAATGAATGAATAATCTCTAAGATGGCACCAGTCTGTACAATGGTTACCCAATTACGTGTTGACCAAAAAAAATTTGGTTGTTTCGTGAAGGGAAACAAAATAAAAACACTGCAAAGAATAGTGAACCAACCAAATGCAGATAACAAATTGTAAGCTTTCAAATACATTATGAATATTTAATTGTATGGAGTGTTCTTGTTTGTTTTGTTTGTTTTGTTTGCCTTTTCAGCTTCTTTTTTTCCCAAGAAAAGATGAAATGTTGATTTTTTTTTCGTTTTTTTCGTTTTCGATCAATTTTTGAACACAAATTCGTTTTTGTCCTCATCGCCTTTCTGTGCGACGGCACTGGAACGGTAATAAGTTGTGTGTTTGTAGTAAGTGGAGTAGGTGGAGTTTGTCTTCATGTAAGATTGGCCATCATCGTTGGGATCTTGGTAATTGTCGTCATCGTCATCACTGTCGAGATCGTCATCCATGACACTGCTTCCGTTTTTCTCTCTTAAGATATCGTCCTCATCTAATTCAAATTGATGTTGGAAGACATCTTCATCGTGTAATTCTACTGATGCCGGTGAGGCCATCCGAGGAAATCTGTTCAACATAAAATTTTGCTTCTCTTCATCTGAATCAGGATCATCAAATTCGTCTGAATCTCTTTCAAATAATTCTTCACTGTTACGACTTGAATGACGACTCAATTTTCTTCTCTTATCATCACCGCTCATATATTCGTCGTCGTGATCATCATATTCATCATTATCTAAATCAAGTTCCTCTTCTTCAGAAGATGATGACGCCATATGTGCATTTCGGTGATTTCCACTGATGGTTCTTCCTAATTGATTGGACATATATGCGCTAAATTTATTATTATTAGCCATCTTGTCATTCTCCACTTCATCTTCATCGCTATCATTACCACTAACATCTTCAACAATCGATGAGTGTAAGTGCGTGCGATTTCCATTTTCATCGACATACTCATAATACGTTTCATTGTCTTTTACACAATATTCCGCATATTCATCGTCTTTATCATCATCATCAACAAAACGATTTCCTTCCTCATCGTCATAATCGTCGTCATCATCACTATGATTTCTGCTCATACTGTGTAATAAATCATGTTTGGGGACAGCATTGATAATATGACTCATGATCTCTTCATTGTCAACATCAACTGCATTATCGTCTTCTTCTGTATTACGATTTTTGTCTTCATCGTGATCAATATATTCGATATCATCATCTTCTTCTTCTTCATTGTCATCTTCTAGTTCATTAGTAAAAATAATATGTTCTGTACCATAAACATGACCTTCAAAATTATCTTCCTCTTCTTCATCTTCTTCCCCATTCATATTTACATTTGGTGGTAAATCACCAAGAACAATATCATATGTCTCACGTCTTTCACTTAATGTAGTCTCTACGTATTCTTTCCAATTGGCATTATTTAACGATTCAGGTATATTATCTGTTATAAATTTAACATTCATTTCATCTAAATATGCATCAAATTTAACAATCTCTTCTGATATTAAAGTTAAATGACCCATATAGCCTAATCTTGGTTTATTATCTAATTCTTGTCTAACACATTCCTTTTCACCATCAATAATTAATTTGGTGACTTCTGCACTGTATAATAAATCTTTAATTAAAAATTTGTTAAAACCAATCTTTAATGGGCCATTGAAAATTTGTTGAATGATATCAAAAACAACATTATGCAAAAAATTATTCCATGAAAAATGGAAAAACATCTCTAGTATAGTTGTTATAATTTGTGTATCAAATAATGAAATTTTTAACAAATCACCAACAACACCATCCTTCCTTAATCTATCTATCTCTTCATCTGTATCTGCAATTGGTTCAGTGAATTGTTGATCATTATCTTCTTCTTCGTCATCACGAGTAATTGTAGTCATATTGGTAATTTCGGTAACTTCAACGCTATGTGTATCATCATCATCTTCTTCTTCTAAATCGTCATCAATAATTACCATTTCAGTATTTTCATCATGGCTATTTTCAATAATTATCTCTATATCATCATTCTCAATATTCAATGTACTTAATTTAGTAGCAACCTCCTTATCATCGTCCATCAGTATGTCTTCATCTTCCTCTTCATCGCCAGCATCAGCTTCGTCTTCTCTTATAGCTACGTCTTCTTGACGTTCTGAATTGGTTTGTTCATTTTTATTGCTTTCCTTATTATCTTTTGTAAGAACATATTCTGACTCTTCATTATGTTCCAAATCCTTGTTATTATCTGCTTCTTTTTCCAGTTCAGTTATAATTTCAACTTTATTTTCATTTTCGTTATATTGCTCGTTTTCATCTTCAAAATCACTTAGATCATCACCATATTGCTCTTTTAATAAATTTGCTCTGAATGCATCACGTTCTAATACAATTTCTTCATCCTTCTTTTCATTAACTAAACCCATATTGGAACAATGTAATAGTTCTGCAATTAATTCACAAATTTTAAATCTTTCGAAACCTAATGGTTCAATTCTATCAAATGAAGTATCTAAAATTGGCGTAGTAGTTTCAATTAATAATTTATAAAATTGCGGCATATATTGTGCAAATAATCTTAACATGTGACCTAAATAAATGGGATCTCTATCGTTGGGTTGATGCGTCTCTAATGTCGTAAACATTATTTGTACATAATCATAGTCTGAATTGTTTTTCCTAATTAGTTCAATAATAATTCCAACACAATTACTTAATGAGGTACCGCCATTAAGCATCACTTTGATAATTTTTTCCATCATCTTAGTAGATGTTAATTGTCTAGTTAATTCATTGGGACCTATACTAGAGGCAATTTCATCTGTGCAATTACCACTAATGGCCAAAAGTGCCTTTAAAAAATCTGCAGTGGCTGATTGAATATTAGCATCATATTTTGGAGTTAATCTATCTATAAGTTTCGGTATTAGGCCTTGTCTTTTCAAGAAATGAATGATACTATTATTAACATCAGGTTTATCAGTGGATATAACTTTTAAGAAAAAATCAATAATTGGTGGATCATCGATATGTTGCAAAAAACGATCGACTATATCATCTTGGGACATAATATAATTTATCATGTCAGGAGTATTCATATCTAATAATCTTTCATTGATTTTCATAAAATATGTGGAGGCTTCAATTGGGAGTGGATTTGGTATATATGTTATAGCCCATAATTTATGTAATAATTCATCATTTTCCATAATCACAGCTGATATCGGCCAAACATCTGCTGATAAGATTTCTGCCGCCATATGAACTCTTCTAGATTCGACATCATTTTCAAAATCAATATTCAAATCTATATCTTCATTTTCCTTATTTCTACTATCTTCATCATACGACTCTTCATCCTTGGATTTATCATTGTTCTTTTGTAACAACTCTTGTTGCCTTTCAAACTGAAGTTGTTCTTGTTCATCTATTCTTTTTTGATTGGCAATGATATTATCCACTACCACATAATCCATCAAACGGGAAAGAACCATTGGATATTTGAAATATACCAATAGTTTAAAGTTCGAACACATTAGTTCCGTATATAATTCTTCTTCGTCTAATAAGTCTTCCAAAACATCTAAATTCGGTTCATAATCTTTAAATCCAGCTTCTGAAGTGGGTAAAGTGTCCTTAATGGTAGTTTCATCGTTACCATTTACTTCTGGTTCACTATCCATGTCTTGATTTATTTTAATGAATGCATTGTTTAAAGTCTTCAAAAGAGGTGATTCCGCTGAGTAATCTTGGCCAAATTTCCAAAATGAACCCGACATGATTGCAGCTAAAGATAATCTACAATATTCTTTTATTTAATATTTATATGAACGAGGGTAACCAGCGTTATATGTCTTGCTATAAGCACTATTATATGTCTTAAATGATCGATGCCCTCTCATTTGCTTTGAAAAATTCTCAAATCTTTCGAAAAAAAACGGCTTTGTCACCCGGTTTTCCATATTATAGTGCAAAACTGTAGTTAAATTACAATTCTATGCGGCAGTGGATGTTGCGGTAAGGCTCCTAAGTAGACAGACAATGCTCCACCCACGACAGTAATTGTTCCATTCGGTTGGTAATACCATCCTCTTTATCCGGGAGGGCTTTGATCTTGTTCTCTACGTATTTATACCCAAATTCATCACATAATTTATATAAAACCTTCAAGTTAAACACCTGGAAGTTATTATAGAATCTGCTTTCAAATGATACATTCTGCAGAAGTAAATCTATAACAATATCTTCGTCTAGGTGTATTGGGTCATCGATGGAGTCCTTTTTCAAATATAGTTGCAATAAATTACGTGCACTAACTGGATCAAATCTGGTTTTACCACTGGTTCTCAGGCAGGCAATTGCATTCCCCCATTCTCTTACTTTCAACATAATTAAACCTAGTAACTCCCACTCCAATGGACTGCAATTAGTGGTTTTATCTTCAAGTAGGTTTTTGCTTATGCTCAAGTCTTCATATATGTCTAAAAACAGTTGATCTAACCATCTTTCACAGATTCGTTTCTTTCTTATTTCAACAGGCGTGTCTTTATTTAACCCATACCCATTTAATTTCATAGTATCCTCGCTATATTCTTTCTCCATCACAAACAGTTTGGTCCTTAATTGCAATAATCCATTCCAACCAATTTGCAGAATTAATTCAATCAACAAGTCATAGACTTTTGATTGTGACCAACTATATTGGTTTGCAATAGAACTCCTCTGTAATAATTTTCTATCACTAATAGATTCAACTTCATTTATACTAACAAAATTAATCAAGTTGACTGATTGGGGGCCATAAATTGGTCCCAATTGTAAACAATCATTTTCCCAAATTTTAGTAATCTTCCCATTCTCAACTTCATTGGGCATAATAATCCTACCAAATATGTTATACCTTAATTTAGTATCCTTGATTGTTTTCAAATTCTTACTTATTATGTCAAATTCATTTGAATCTAACTCTAATGGTTTATAAAGCATATCATTCAACGGTCTTTTGTAATAATTATAGAGTGGTATTTCGTTATAGTAAATTTTTTTTATCTTATCGTTTTGTAAAAGACAGGGCATGGAATTTAAAGTTACCAATACATTATCAAAATCTTTCAGTTTCATATAACATTTGGCTAAATAATACCATGAATTAAATGAATCTAAGGATAATTCTGTTGCCTTTTTAGCAACTGTTAAAGCGGTTTCATAATCTCCATACTTCAAAAGAAATTCAATTTGAAGATTTAATAGTTCTGATATAAAATTTAATATTTGAACTGATGTGGGGTCTTTTGGAGTCAATGAATTTAATGCTGAAAATAATGGCTGAAGAGTATCATTAAGTTCATTAATAAATTCTATATTCCTTTCTCCATCTTGGTAAAGTAATGCAATACGAGCACATCTATAAAATACAGTATTATTACCACTATCAACACTGTTGTCATCTTCGTTGATTAAATTTCCTAAAGTATTAATGGTAAATTCTAATAAATTGGGTGTCACTGAAAGAAATGTTAGTAATGCTTCGATAATGTAATTATGAAATAAAGTTGGATTCAAATTTCTTGTAGTGTCCCAACTCAATTCAAAGGATCTAGGTAAAAATTTGCACAGCAGTAAGATGATTCTTTGACACACTTTTTCACTACCGGCTTCAATACCTAGTGGATATTCCATTAACCCGGGCAATTTTCGTTCAGGATCACTGTTAATGACTAAATTTCTTATACAGCCACTTACAAATGTTTCTTCCCATAAGTCTCTATTCATTTCTATTTCTTTGTTATGATTTAAATAATCAATTGCCATAACTTGATAGGTTTCTTTCTTATCACTTTCAAATCTAATCCTCACATCCAATTTACTAAATACATTCATACAACAATATGTAGATACGTTACCAACATGTGGATTTTTATTATATGATTTTTCAGTGGCTCTCAACATTTTTAAAAGTGAGATCGCCATTGATTCATTAGAAAGATCAATACCGGTGATATAAAAATATTGGCCTACTTCTTCCCCATGAAATTTATCCTCTAATGTTAAATGTATTAAATCTGGTGGACCGATACTTAATTTATCAGATAATATAAGTTTTGTAAGCAATTGAGTTCTGTAACCTAAGCTTTCGCCAAAATTTTTCTCTAAGATACGTGGAAAATCGCTAACCGCTTGCAAAACCGGTACTTCACTTCGTGGTTTGACGGGTTTCGTATCTCCATGATCCATAGATACTTTCGTGGGGTTCTTCTTATTACTACTTTTCCAAAAGAAATTCATTGATGAATTTGGTTAATGTATTATTTGATATGAACTTGTATCTACCTCTATAATAAAAAAGTGTAAAATAATGGTGCCTGACAGCTGTTGAAGTAGTTAGAAGTGTCTGTGTAAGTGGAATTGTAATTAACCAAGTAAACAGTGAAGATTTTTGATTTTCTTATACAAAATATACTGTTTGTTATTTACAATTCAAATTAAATCTTCAAAAGAACAATTTCATTATATATTTACAAGAATGTGTGCAATTTAAATAAAAATACATAAAGAAGTCTTGGGTGGTTGTTAGTTCGCGTTAGTTGTCTCTAGATATGCCCATACGATGAAACTGCATGGAAAAGTCTGCACGACCTTGACTTAAACTTCTTAGTTGATTGTTGTATGCAATCATATTCTTTAAGGGTACATCAGCCTTTACTATCTTAATGGAGTTGTGAGAAAGTTGGTCTGCTATGTTAGTCTTATTAATATCATTGTTTCGCCATTCATTAGAATTCAATCCGTTGTATTGTGGAGGTAAGTATTGTTTTTCAGCAACTTCTACAAATTCAATAGAATTGTTCATATCTTGATCACTATCAGTAACGTCATCAATGCTCTCAACGATGGCGTTTTCAAATTTTGTTAAGTCTTGTATGATTTTGCCAACATCATTGCCATTAGTGTTAATTGTCAGTTTCATAATAGGCTCTAAGACAATATATTCCTCTCTTTTAGTTTGCTTCAAACAATCTAAAATTAAATTTCTTATAATAGTCAACAATTTAGTAGGTTTGGCAACATCCGTTGGGATACACCAGTCCTCTTTAATTCTAACAAGACATGAGTATAAAGGGTAGTTATATTTTTTACCACCTTTGTGCAAACCGGCCAAACCAGATGATCTTAATGCATTTATCAAAGTGTCGAATTTCATAGGATGGGACCAATTTTCTTTTAAGTTTAGTAAATCATTGATTTCAAGAATTAAAAAATTGCTATCATTATCCAATGGTATCCATAACTCATTGCCCACATAAGTGTTTCTTTTTTTGGAAACTCTAGTTGGAAGCTCGATAATTGGTTCAATTTGCACTGCAAAACAATATTCTTCATCTTTATACCTCGATAATATACTAACGTTTCCCAAAGTTTCTTTCATAGAAACGCTAATTTCACCTAACTCTACATCGGCTTTCATTTCGTTTAACAGCTTGTTTTTAGCAATTTGTAAATGTAATTCACCTAACCCAGCTAGCAACTTCTGACCAGTCTCTTCATCATAATCTATATGGAGGCTGGGATCTTCCATGACTAATCTCTCCAAGCAACTATCGATATATTTAGCATTACCTAGACTGTTAGGTTGTACTGACATGGTGAAAACTGGTGATGGAGTAATCATTGGATTTATAACTAAATTCAATTCACTGTCCTTTTTAAACAATTTGATTCCATCCTTTTTAATACAATGTGAAATGATTGTGTTGTCAGTTGAAATCTTATTTGAAATTGTTGATCCTGTGATAACACCAATATCACCACATCTTAGAAGCTGAGTTTCATAAGGTTTATTAGCATCCATAATTAATAACTTACCTAATTTGATCTTCTCACCTGTAGTTGTATTAAAAACTATATTACCGCTTCTAAGTATACCCGAATAAATTCTAATAAAAACCATCAATCCACGAATTGGGTCCGTTATAACTTTAAAAGCATGAGCCAAACAAAGATTGTTATTATTATTAATTATTAAGCCTTTATTGTTATCGTATTTCACTGGTATGTTTTCTTGATTAAACTTAGGTAAAGGTGCTTCGATTGGTGATGGTAAGTAATTTACAATTGCATCTAAAAGAGGTTCGATACCGATATTAGTAAGTGAAGAACCACATAAAACGGGTGTTATTGCTTTATTTATAGTAAGTTTCCTTATAACCTTATTGAGTTGGTCGGTAGAAATTTTGTTCATATCACCATCAATCTCATCAATATAATAATTCATGAATTGATCATCAAATTCGCACAACGTCTCGACTAATGACTCCTTACATTTCATATAAGTATCTAACATTAAAGATTTGCCATCTATGCCACTAATCGTAGGGCTATCAGGATCAGAAGACCAATCGATGCATTTAGCGTTAATAATGTCTATTACTCCGCAGAATTTTTCGTCTTTATTACTATCTATCTTTACATATGGAATATTAATCAATGCTACCCTTGTATGTAATTTAGTTATGATCTCTTTAACGGTTGTGCTGAAATTTGAACCCAGACGATCCATCTTATTAATAAAACATATCTTGGGTAAGTTCAAAGCTAGATTCCAATTTTTAATTGTTTGTGATTCAACGCCTGCAACCGCATCTAAAATGGTTATGGCACCATCCATAACTTTCAAAGTCTTAATCACTTCATAATTGAAATCAGCGTGGCCCGGTGTATCAATTAAGTTAATTTTCACGTTAGGTTGCCAGTTCAAACTTATCGAAGCACTTTGAATGGTAATACCTCTTTCCCTTTCCTCGGGTAGAAAATCCATCACAGTGTCACCATCATCCACATCACCAGTATGTTGGATCTTGCCACTCTTATAAAGTAATCTTTCAGTAGTAGTGGTCTTCCCAGCATCAATATGTGCTACAATGCCGCAAACTCTGACGGCAGATGCCCCTGGATTTGAAATAACGCTATACAATCGGTATCTACTTACTAGATGGTTGAACCCAAATGTCATACGTCCACACCACATGGCATATTGTTCTCAGTCAGCTAATCTCTGTCAGCTAATGAGCTTGTATCTCTTGATGAGCTGAACCTTCAGGCGTTGCAAATAATGAAATTAAAATTCCAAATTAAAATAATCAAAATTCAACAATTCTTCATTCAAGGATGATCAACGAACCCACAACATTTAAAATCGGGTTGGTCACTAAGAAGATGGAACCACAGGTTAGAACAGAACGGAAGAGTATTACCAGGGCTTGTGAATTTTGCCATGTGAAACATATCCAGTGCGATTCAGGTAGACCTTGCAAAAATTGTGTGAAACGTAAGATTGGTGATAAATGCAAAGATAGTACAAGAAAGAAGAAACAAACAAAGAAGAAACGACGTTCGAGCGATAGTGCACCGGGTAAAAATGGACTTGATTCGAATATTGCTGGATCACAAATAATAGATAGCAAATCAATGGGCAGCACATCTACTTTAAGGATTATAAAATCCAGTTTACAAAATGTAAATAGAAATAATGGTATTGATAACTCCAATAATAGGAATAGCAATAGTTTCATCACATCACCTTCAAATAAAAATGTGAGTCCCAGAAGAAGTTCAAGTTTAATGGCTTCCCCTCAAATGAATGGATTTAGAATCCTTAGTGCACCAAAAATTAGTGGTAGCAATAACAACAACAACAATTACAATAATACTAATACTAATACTAATACTAATAATAGTAACAATAGCAATAGCAATAATAGTAATAATTTTACAATTAACGCTGCAAATAGAAAAAATAGTACAAGTGTAAGCACAGCAACAAGTGAAAATACTTTTACATCAAGTTCAGTTCTTGAAAATTTTAGTAACAGCAACATGAGCAACATGAACAGTAATATGAATAATATAAATGGCAACATGAATATGAATAACCTAAATAATTACAGTAATGGAGACAATAATTCAATTGATAACAATACTGTGAACAGTTACAATAGCATGGATAATCTTTTGAGTCCAGAGACACAATATGTTGTTAATGGAGATAGAGATGGTATTTTGAAATTAAAAGATACTTTACAGGAGTTTAATAATAACATAGTCTCGCCTAAGACCTCAGTTTCAATTAATGAATCGATGTTAAACTCAAATATAAATGTCAATCAAATTAATTCGATAGGCCAATTAGTAGACGTCCCAAACTTTAACAATAACCTTGACATAAATAACGGCGAATATAATGAAAATAAGAAATTTGATTTAGATCAAAATTTGCAAAATAGTAATTTACAACCTAATGTTATACAGTCACCTAATTTCCAATCACCTGGCTTGCAAACGCCGAGTAATTTGATGTATAATACGAGCCCTATGATAAATAAACAGGTAAACCCGATTGTTAATGGCTTAAGGAGCAACGTAAATAATATGGGTAATGTCGCTTATAACCGTGAAGATGTAAATAATAATATGAATAATAATATGAATAATAATATGAGTAATGATATGAACAACAACATGAACAATAACGTCGAAAATATAAACTTTATGAATAATATGAACAGTATGAACAGTAGCATGAATAATCAAATGAATTACAACATAATGAATAATATGAATAGTAACATGAACAATATAGAGAGATTTAATGACGTTTGTAGCCTTAATTTTATTCCAGTTGAAAATAAGAATACTAACGACATAAATAATCAACTAATGGATTCGCAACAACAATTTGTAATGCAAAATAATATTCCTTTAAACAATGGTAATGATAAATTTACCATCAAAAATGAAAACGAGATTAATATTCCCTCAAATACTAGTAATGATATAAATACTAATAAGATAAATAATGATAAAAGTAGTTATTATAATGCTAATAACGATGACCAAACAAAATTTAGACCATTTATAGTGTTAAACAATTCTGGTGATGAAGTTACGAACATCAAAAGCAATAAAAGTAGTAATAATAGTAATAGCAATAATAATAATGACAATAATAATGATGATACTGATAATGTTAATGACAACGATAACAATAATAATATTCCCAATAAAATAAATATTAATATAAATAATAATAACAATAACAGTAACTTTAATGTAAATAGCTTAGACGCTAATTCACCTCTATTAATAAGAAACCTTATAAAGACACCCCTAGATCTTTATAAATATCAAAATAGCATTAAACCGTTTAACTACTTACAATCATATATTCAATTAAGAAATTTGTTGAGATCAAAATTTGATAATGATAAAACTTTAGAGCCTAAATTAAATGAAATAATCACTAAGATTGAAAAGATACAAATACCGCAGTTAACCAATTTGAGCATACCAATGGTACCACAGGACTCTGTTTTACAAGAACTGATCTTACAGCGAACACTTTTAAATTTAGAATCAACTTATAAACAAATAAATAATTCTATGATATTAATTTGGAGACGTACTGGTGAAATTTGTTATATTAATAAGATTTTCACACAACTAACAGGATATCAAAACGATGAAGTTTTACGATCTAACAAATTTATATTCAGTTTTTGGGATAAGGCAACCATTATACGTTATTTCAATAAGATTTATGAATTAGATTTTATGAGTGATGGTGATACAATTCATTGCAATTTCCTTATAAATGATGGGAATGAACAAAATTATATGCCATGTCAAATGATTTGTACAATCTTGAGAGATACTTTCCAAATGCCCTTATTGATTGTGGGACAATGTTTACCTATCATATAATATTCTAACTTCAGATAGTGACATTTATATAACACTCAATAATAAAAAAATCCAACAGAGACCAAGCATAATAACCTCTAAAGACTGAGCATTCACCTTCAACAGATGCTCTTCAGTGGGGGAAACCCTAACGATTGCAGTTTCTTGTCACAAAAAAGTGCGGGTAAACCACTTTTTTGATATAAAAGAAGCAAATTTTCGCAAAACTGAATTTACTTCCCATTTATAAAAAAGTATCATCAGTAGTGGTTAATACTATCTCAAGATAATATTAATTTACATACACTTATAGAGACCAAGATTTTATTTCACATGTTCTTATTCTTTATGGGATTATTTGAGTCTCCAACTCAGGTAGTCTTTATGAAGGTGGTTAAAACCAGAACGTGTTTAATTTAATCGTTTTTTTAACCCATATAGCTGTAGAATTATTGACTATCATCCAAACAATGTAGGCACAATAATTCTTCCGTTCTGGTCTCTTAGATTAATTTTATTTATGAGGAAGTTATTTAATAACAAAATTTTAAATAATGTTGCATGATTTTAGAGATTAATATAATGTTAATTGAGAGTTTAAAATCCAATGTGCCCTTCTTCATGGTAAGACAACTTTTTTCAAATAAATATGTGTTTATTTATTTGGTCTTTGTAAAGTATTCAGTTTTAGCCCTTTTACTTATTGTAGTTCTTTTCTTGGAAGCTAATAGATCTTTCATGAACGATATTTTATATTTTTTTGGAAAGGTTAGTACTCTGTTCTAGGAAAGTGTTGAACCCTTCCTGCATACCAACTTCATAAATATAAAGTTGTGGTCCTTAATGGATTTTTTTTTTTCATTTGTACTATGAATTAAAGTAAATATCTATATCAATTTATACATGAATTTGCTATTTTATAATTTTTTATAAGTAAATTGCAAATTTATCGTTGTGGTTATGTGGTTTTATCGACTGTGTTTTGTTTATTATTTACATTGTTATTTTCAGCATCATTATTAACCGTATTTGAATCATTTTTCGTTGTTTCTTCATTATTTGCATCTTCTTTTTTTGCTTCTTTATCTTTAGCTTCATTTTCAGCTTCATTTTGTTTAATTTCCCATTTTAATCTTTCAGCAGCTCTGTAAATTTTACTTTGTAAATAAAAACTACCACCTTTCTCTTTGCTATTGACATCAAATAAATAATTAAATTTGGTATTAATTTTATCTAAATTTGAATAATCTGTCTTATTTGTCAAATTTAAAATTTTGGAACTTTCATCTAATGTAATACCACCATACTCTTCTCTTGGTGAACGACGGCGACCATTTTTATTTATCTCTTGTGCACCCTGTTTGGCACTTTGTGCTGCTGCTTGCTTGTAGGCTTGGCCAAATGCCTTACCAAATACTTTGGCACCTGTAATAACAACTTGTACTATAGCTCTATGGGCCATTATTCAGTTATTTATTCAATATATTATATCTGTTCAACAATATAGCTACTATATTTACTTAATATAAGTGTTAGCGTTTTTGGTATGTGTTTATATTATTGGCTTAGACAAATGAACAAAATCGATGATGACTCTACGTTTAATGATTTAGTATTTTTTTTGTTTTCGATTTTTTTTTTTTGCAATTTGGAATGAAAAATAAAAATAAAGCAATTCTGGTTGAAGTGTAATTTATATTGAAATTACTCAGAAATAATTGCAGAAAAGTGATTTATTTAAAATTAAAATCCTTATATAAATGAATCTACATACCTTTTAATTTTAATTCTCGAATAAAGAGTTTAAAAAAAAGAACGAAAATGTGATACAAACAGAAATTACGGCACATCAACCATTATTCGTAATTGAAAAATTATGTCACTTGTATCATTACTATTATCATCATTGCTATTCTTAATATAAAACTATTTAAATTTTTGTTGTTGTAAATCCTTATGAAATTGATCAGAGAATAACTTAGCCCTCAGTAACGGACAACTTAGTTCATTTTCTTTACTTGAACCATTACTACTTTTCTTCAAATCATTATTATTCTTAATATAAGAACAACTTTCATAACAAGCACAGGAGCATTTACACCAAATAGTATCAACAGAATGAACTAGCCAAAATTTATCCATATCATTCATTTTATTTATTTGGTTGGAATCCATTATTAATTTATTTATTGGATGCCTCAAGTCCCATTGCCAATTAATAGTTAATTCTTCATCGGCATCGATATCTCTTGTTGTGGTCAAGATAAATTTAACATCATTGTTGTTATTAGTCTTTATAGTTCTTAATGTTATGTTCGGTTTACAACTTTTTCTGATATTATTTAAAATATGGTTCAAATTGGCTGTACTAGGAGTTGCAGTTGAACTGATTAAATTAGAAGTTTGGGCGGGGACAGTAGTATCGTTTTTTCTACAGTCAATAAATAATGGCCAATGTGGATGAAAATATACACCTGATTGTGTTGTACCCCAAATACGATATTGATTATCTGAGTCCAGAATGTAATTTTTTTGGAAATCAATTAATCCAATGATTTCAATAATATTTGTATTTTGAGTAAATCTTTGTTTACTGTACACACCTTTTAATTCGACAGTATTATCATTACTGTTTTTAATTTCAGAAATATTTTTTATAGATATTATGTCTTCCAAATTTGGTAAATTAAATTCTTTATTTTGTGTCAATACCCAATCATCGTTATTGTGCATGTCAATAAATTGTTTAACATATTTATCTCCATATGAGCATTGATCAATAGAAAGGCCATTAATTTTACTATTTTTATTGTCATTGTTGTTGTTGATATATATCGTAAAGGGATCCTTATGGGTATTAAGTTTTAAATTATCTGTTTCTCCGTTAGTACCACAAACAGATGAGTTAATTGGAATATTGAAATTTTCTTGTTTAAGTTTAACCGAAAGAATATTATTATTGTTATTAGTATTAGTATTAGTATTAGTATTTAAAATGTTAATGTTACTTTTATTAGTATTGATATGCTTATTATCTTCATCCTTCTGTGTAGAAGAGTTATTTTTCATAGTATTAATAATTAAAGAATTATTTGAATTTAATAAAGAAGTTATTTTTCTTTTTTTAAAGATACGATAATTATTTATGTCCCACTTTGGTTTGCAAATTTTGCAATAGAAGTTTATTGGCAAAATTTCAAATTTATTCTTTAAATTGAAACAATTCAAATGTTGCCAACGATGGCAATTATTACATTGGATAATTGAATCTTTATTAATATTTAATGGATCATTTTTACCACAAAAACATGATATTATATTTGTAGTTTGAGGTAAAATATATGAATCATCAACTATCACTGAATTTTCCTTATAATGGCTGTTATTGCCGTGGTTGTGTTTTAAATTGTTCCTTTTCAATTTATTTTTATTTTTTGAAGAATCGTTCGTATTACCACTTTTGAAAGTTTTAGTCTTATCAAATTTTTTTAACGGGAAAGGTTTTGTTACCGCTAAAGAAATAGCAGCTGCGGCAACTAAACCCTTCGGATCATTATTATTACTGTTATTATAGTTTTTAAATCTATCATAGTTTGAACCATTTTCCATATGTAATCTCTCAAAAGATGAGTCGGCAGATAAATTTGATGATGAAGTAGTAGATAATGATCTATTAGATGAAGAGTTTGTATTTGACAACAAATTGTTATTATTGTTATTACTGTTATGATTAGTATTATTAGTAGCACTGCTATTTTCTTTCATTTTATCTTTTGTTGTATCAGTTAAGGTGTTGTTATTTATTTGTAGAAGGGTTATTGATGCAGGACCGGGTGAAATTAAAGCATTAAATAAATTATTACCATCCTTCATAGGATTTTTAATATGTTTTTGAATTTGTTCTCTTATTTGTAATAATTTTAATTCAGTTGGATCAGTTGAAGTAGTCATTTTGTTCATATATTTATTTTTTATTTTATTTTATTTTAATTTTCTTTTAATTTTCTTTTTCTTTAGATATTCTGGTTCAATAAAATAGTTAATTCAAACTGAATCAAATTTTCTATTTTTTCGATTGCTTTCAAAAATTTGACTGTTATAAGACTTTATTATTGCTTAATGCTCTTACCAAAAAAAAAGGTGTTAATTATAAAGACTAAAATTGAAAAATACGATAGTTTAATGCAAATGTATTTAACGGTTGTAAGAAATAATTATTAATATAAGTGTAATTATGCAGAGTTGCCACGGAATGTATTGAACGAGTCTATGTAGCCACTAAACGTTTAAAGAATTGAACCGAAATTTAGCCGCGTCACGTGTAAAAAAATACCGATTGTTTGATAAATTTATGTATTCGTATTGTAGCGAAAATGTAACCAACTACTCTCCACTAAACAGTTTCTTTGCCAAAAATGCGATAGCAAAATTAAAGGGCCTTTAAAAAATACAATAATTAGTAAGATAAACGCAAGCAGAAACAGTCAAGTGAAATTTTAGTTGATTAATTATATATGATTGCACAACTTTTAGTAGTCAACCCGCGTAAAACATATTCTGATTTTCCTAATTAATAAAAACGAGAAAACGAACAATTTGAAAAATAAACGAATTTGATTTGGGATTTGATTTGGGAATAAACGATAGTTGATTTTAATTCGTTTAAATTGGCAATTACTTTTTTTGTTTTTCGTTCCACGGATTTTAACTCGAAATTACCGGAATAGAAAGTGACATTGATCCAACCCAATTGAAGTAGGAACGTGACCACTCATGCGCTGATTTATTGACAAAGAAAAATTCAAAAATTAAAATTACTAATTTCACGAATGTACATAGAAACAAGCGCACAAAAAAATAAATTATATGCACAACTCGATTGTTTTCCTTTAAGAGTAGAAAAACATGTTTTGAGAACGAAATTGCCAGATTTTGCTTTTTTGAGAATGATGATTTTGACTGTAAGATAAACTTTAATCCTTCCTACATAATAGAGAAAAAAATAAAAAAAAGTAGCCCCTCCTTTGGAAAAATGGTTACTTTTTCTCAAGTTTTGCAATAACATATGATATCGTTAAGTGTAAGATTTTTCTAAAACGGTGATTTGTTTTTTCAAAATTATCTTGCAAGTCTTTATAATTTAGTGTTTACCTGAAGATTTGTGTTATGACAGTCTTTAATGTTTTGAATTTAAAATTTTTTAAGTGTTTGTTTATATTTACATTTTTAAGTTTTTTCTTTTATGTAATAACGTTTTTAATATTCCTTTTTTAGGTAACGCTATTTAAGCCAAGGGTAAGCACATGAAGTGCTGCAGTTGGGAATCTCTACAACGTTGATATTTATAACACGTTAGAAATTTTCTTCAAAAATTTCTCGCTGTGGTTTCATCAAACATATGTAAAAATGATACCTCTCTAAATCAAATATACTAAGATAATTCAATCAATATTTACAATCAGTATTTACTTTATTATAGTCTATAACTCATATTAATACTTTAAAGTTTAATACTCCTCCGTACGTTCCTTTCAAATTTATGTCAGAGATTTATAAACGAGTTTGAAAGAAAAAGCTTTTTTTTCTACTGCGGATTTAATCTGCATATACCAAAAGGTTTTGTTTTTAATCTAAATCTACTTGCTTACCTTTACGACATTTGAACTAGTGTTAATAGTGAATAATAACGTAAAGTAAGCTGTATAGTACATTAATTAGACAGTTTGTTGGTTTTTTTAGCTTCAAATAATATTTACTGATGAGGTTCGTCTTGTTTTTGCATTTTTTTGTTTTTGTTTTTGTTTTTGTTTTTGTTTTTGTTTCTTTTTGTTTTTGTTTCTTTTTCTTTTTTTCTTTCGATTCCATTTTAAAATTGTTTAAAGCACAAGCTTTTTTGAAACATAATGCAGATTTTCACCTAGAAAATTTGCGGTGAGATTATGTAAAATATTTGCATTATCATACGTTTTACCATTTTCGAACACATTCACTTGACATCTTGTCTCGTTTAAATATTTTATATTGAATTCGAGATATTTGACGTTAAATTTTTATTTAATACTTATTAAAATATATATTTTTTTTTTAATTTGCTGGCTACTGTATTTCTAATATCGTTAATTACCTCTATATATTACTTAACTAATTGATTTCTTTACAACATTTTCTTATCTACTGAAATCTACACATCTTGTATTAGTCTCTAATCGGTTTTTTTTTGATTAACCTGCATCCATAAACAAAAATCCTACAGTTTGTTGAAATAAAAACTAACTTACTTCCTTCTTCTAGTCATTGGTACTTATGGACAATAAAATATGCTATTATTTTTTTTTTCTTTTTTTTTAATTATTCGTTTAATGCAATTGACAAACGGCTTTATGTTAAATCACATCTGTACTAGAAATATTTCATTTAACTTTAATTCAGTTTATCAATAATTGTGTCTTTGATTGTGTCTTTGATTGTTAGACACAATCAAGCCATAATTTCTTTTTTGAATGTAGTACAATACTTGAATCTTGATCGATTTATTTGCTAGTTTTTTCAGTCAAAAACTATATTTTTCCTTAATTCGTTAATCGTAAATAATCGCTAAAAAGTCATGTTACTGAAAAAGTTTTTATTGTTCTTATCGTAATTTCTTCTATCAGTATTATTGTTATTATTCGTTTGATTCGTATATTGTAAGTTGACATCATTATGACTTACATTCATACCATTAATACCATTAATACCATTAATACCATTAATACCATTAATACCATTAATACCATTAATACCATTATTATCATAAATGTTATTACTATTGGTATTACCATCATCTCTGTCATTGTGACGGTGACTTGATGTAAAATTAAAGAATTTTTGGTTATTAGTTGAATAATTTGGTATATCAATTGGGTTGGTACCAATTATATTACTCAAATAGTAGTTCTCATTAAGGTAAGTGCTCTTAGTGAAATCATTCGAAGTTAATTTATTGCAATTAGCGTTATCAGCGTCGATATTACCTGGTAAAAAGATTCTTGGTGTGAAATTATTAATAGATTCAATTGTTGTTGAATGACCATTTGTTTCGTTAAAATTGCAGAAATTTTGTTGATAATTGAAATTGTTCATTTTATGGATTTTGTTGTCATCATCCGCGTTGTAAAGATCTGGAGGAAGCTCTTCGGTAATTAATTCATATTCATCACATTCAATATTATTGGAATTTAACGTAAGAGGTTCAACGTTTACGTCATGGTTAACAATTGAATTGTTGGCGTAATCTGAATATAGTTTGCTATTTCCAATATTGTTAACGTTTACGTTTACGTTAATATCTTGACTTTTGTTATTATTACTTGGGTTATCATTATCCAATTGTTTCAAACCATACGATGAATTAGTAATTGGTTGTTCTCTTGGCATTGGATAATAATTGAGACTCTTTTCAATTTCATTAGACAAATCGTCATCAGTAATGTAATTACTTTCGTCATCTGTATCAATTTCATTAGCTAGAAATTCTTCTGTTTCGTCACACAGTTGTTCTAATTCACTATTTAGCTTAGATAACATATTGATTTCATTTCTATCTTTTGAGTCATGTTTATTAATATTGTTTTGATGACTAGAATGGTCATTATCATTCATGAGAAAGGTGTTGTAAGATATATTTTGTTCTTTTGGTTCTTTATTATTGAAATCGATTAATATTGTTGGTACATCAACGTCATCATTTCGAACATTTTCATCATTGGTTAATTCGTCATTTGGCATAGTTTCTTTATTTTTATTAAATATTAGCTGATGCTGTGAGTAATTGTTTATTGAATTAGAGTTAATACCTGCAAATAGCATTGCTTGTTCAGTGTTTGTTTTATATTCTTTTTCTTTTTGTAATAATTCTTCTTGAGCAATGGTGTCTTTGAAAAAATCCATTTTGATTAATTCTTCAACTGTTGATCTTTTCAAAGGATCCCATTGTAAACATTTCTTGACCACGTTAATTAGGTCATCCAATTGTGGATTTGGTAAAAGTGTATTAATACTAATTCCATCTATATCAGGAAATTGTAGTTTCAGCATGTTAGTCAATTTCAGGCAGTCATTCCAATAACCGCCACTTGGTATATCTCTTTTCTTATCAACGAAAATTCTATTGGGTGAACCTAATATTTTCAAAATTTTCCAAATCTGATCAATTTCATCAGATCCAGGAAATAATGGTTCAAAAGTGGTTACCTCCATAGCAACACAGCCAAATGCCCAAATATCGAGTGGTTTAGAATAGAAACCATTTCTTAGTAATATTTCAGGTGATCTATACCAACGCGTTGAAACGTAGGACGTAAAATTGTGTTTGTTAAATATGTCTCTTGCTAAGCCAAAATCTGCTAATTTAACTACATAGTTATCTTGGTAATTACCATCTTGCACCCATTGCCTATTGAAATATGTTGAACTTGGTGATATCAAAATATTTTCAGGTTTGATATCTCTATGGAAAAAGTTATACTGATGAATATGTCTCAATCCACTTATAACTTGTGCCAAAATTGATTTCAGTGATGGGTAAGAAAAAATTCGATTTCTTCTACGTTTCATCATTTGATATAAATTTTGATCCATATACTCCATTACAATATGTAATTGGTAATAAAGATCATCAATAAAAATTTCATAAATTTGCACCAAATGCTTATTAGATGGTACTTTGAGAATAAATTTAATTTCTCTAATTCTCTTATAATCGTGTAATGTAGGTAGACGTGACATCATAGTTTTTATGGCAACGATATTTTGTGTCTTGGTAATATTGTTTTCTATTATTGACGGATCTCTATATAATAATGTGTTTTTAAGCTGTTTCTTACCATTCAATAAACTCAAATCATATAATGCCTTTGCCAAGGTAACTGTACCAAAAGAACCACTACCCAATTGTTTTATTAAACAATATCTATTATATAAGGGTTTTAATGGAATTAGTAAAGGAGGATTATTTAAATCTGGCGGTACAAAATTTTTATTATCTAAATCTGGAGAATTATTAGAAGTGCTTTTATTGTTATTAATGTTATCAGTTTCTTGTGAATCAAGGCTATTGTTATTTCTATTATATATTGCCCTGTCACAAGTATAACATTCGTTTAATTCAACCATTTTGGGACTTTCAAATAAATTTCTTATTTTTAGTGAAATAGTTTCCAAATGATACAAAAATTTGAACAGTTGGAAGACGAAAACTCATATAATCAAAAAAAATCTTATATATAAAACTCTTGCAATTATACTAACTGCAAAAATAAACCAGAATCTGTAATAGTAAAAACAAACTGTTAAATACTTGAAAAAAGCTTGTTTTTCTTGTTTATTATATATTAATTATTTTGAAAACACAAAAAAGCTTTAGCCGCCCAACAAAAGCAAATGAAATACACGTGTTGTTGAATAATACAAAAAGGTTGAATTATCACGTTTGGCTGTTGAGGCCGTGTTTTAACCACAGATGCAACAATCGGTGTGTTGGTTTACTTGTGAATTAATAGAAACGTTTAGATTAATAAATAGTTGAAATAAAAATATTTTTCTTTTGAATACTTAACTAAGACTGAAAATTCTAAATATATATATATTTAACTATATATAATTATTTTAACTTTACAAAACTCAAAACATTTGCGTTGTCTCCAATTTTTGTTTACAGAAAATAATAACAGCATAAGGCTATCTTTATTATAAACTTTTAATAAAAATAATAATGAGAATGGTTAAACTTCATCTATAATGTCTGTATAATTTTCAAAAAAAACTGATAGCAGAGCATAAGGACACTCAGAGAGTTTAAGTTTTAGTGTTAGTTTAGATCGACTTATTTTCTCTCTCTATTGAAATACATATTATGTGACACATTCATTGGCTTCTTTGAAATCTGACAATTAAAAACAATTTCCTAAAATGGCAACAGATACTGTTTCCGGAAATTTTACTTAATCGAGATTTTTTTCTTGAAAATTTTTAAAAATGCGATGAGCATGAAAAATTTAAAGCTGAATAAAAGTAATTAAAAGATTGTCAAGTATATCATTAGCTGTCAATAATGTCTTCTTTAAGCAATCAATTAGCTCAGATTGCCAGTAACAACGCTACTGTTGCATTAGATAGAAAAAGAAGACAGAAATTACATTCTGCTTCTTTAATTTATAATTCAAAAACAGCAGTTACTCAAGATTTTGATTTTATCTTCGATAATGCTGTTAACGCTTTGAATGAGTTAATTGCTATAGAACCAAAGTTTGAAATTTTTGCTAAAAGTTTGTTTTCTGAAGCATCAATGTCTATTGATAGAAATGTGCAAAGTAAAGAAGAAAATATTTTACTTGATAATACCATCAATGGATTTTTATTATTAGCTTCTTCTAAATGGCATTTAACCCCAACTTTACATGCTACTGAATGGTTAGTACGTCGTTTTCAAATTCATATTGTTAATGCTGAAATGTTGTTATTGTCCACTTTAAATTATTATCAAGCTCCAGTGTTCACTAGAATTTTGAATATTGTGAAAATTCCACCTTTATTCAACCCATTAACGAGTTATGTAAGAAAGGATAAATCACCAACAAACTTAACTATGATTAAATTATTCAATGAAATGGCCTTTTTAAAATTATACTTAAACTATTTAAACAAATGTATCAAGCAAAAAGTTACTTATACTAATCAAATCCTTTTTACCACTTGTTGTTTCGTTAATTTGATTGCTTTCAATTCAAACAATGAAGAAAAACTAAATCAATTAGTTCCATCTTTATTAGAAGTTTCTGCCAAATTTCTAGGTTCCAATTCAACTGACTGTCAAATCGCAGCACACACTATTCTTGTAGTCTTTGCCAATGCGTTACCGCTAAAGAAAGTTATTATTATTGCTGCTACTGAAACTATTTTATCTAACTTACAAGAAGGTAAGGCTAAAAAATCTGCTTTCATTGCCATCTGCAAGATTTTCCAAACTTTGAAGGGTCAAGGTAACATTGAACAACTACCACATAAACTTTACAAGTTATTTGACAATAAAATTTCTTTTCAATATTTAATTGATTTTCTAAGTGAATCTGATAATTTAGCTTCTGATAAGTTTGTGACTTCTTATGTCAGATCCATCGCTAGATATGATCATGCCAAATTATCTAGTATTGCTCAAGTACTAAAAAAAACACATTTAGAAAAATATGAAGTCAAATCAATTATCGTTGACTTAATTCATCTATCCGAGATTTTGGAAGATAAATCACAATTAGTTGAATTATTTGAGTACTTCATTTCCATTAACGAAAAATTAGTTATCAGTTCATTGAAATCATTAAATATTGGTACTGATCTATTTGAAATTAGATTGACTACTTCTTTATTCACAAAGCACGATGATACTGTTTCTGATGTTCAAAAAGTCGATGTTGAACAAATTGCTGGTAAAAATGCAGACGTTCCAGCGTTCAAAACTTTTGTCGAACAAAACTCTGAATTTATTTTTACGGAAAATAAATCTTTACTAATTGAGACTGATGAAGTTTATTCTAAGTTGTTGAACTTATTCATTCAAGCAGTTGGTAAGAAATATTCTGCCGGTCAATTTCTTTCCAATTTTTTTACTACTTTAGAAGCTAAAATCACCTTTTTATTACGAGCAATTATATCACCTGCATCTCCAATGACTTTGAAATTAGTTGCTTTATCCAATATTTCTAAATATTTACACAATATTGATAAGGACTCTAATACTTTTACTTTGGTCCCATGTTTAATTGTTGCTTTAAATGATGTCTCTAAAAATGTTAGAACTGCCGTCAAGAAGGTATTAGTTCAAATTAGCAAGAGACCATCAAGTAAAGATTTCTTTTTGTCTAAGAAAATTTATGGAGATAATATTACTTTACCATTGTTAAGTCCAAAAGATTCTGAAATTTGGTTACAAACTTTCTTGGATGAATTTATGGTTGATAATTTTGACATAACATCATTACTAATTCCAAAGAAAAATTCCAAAATCTTTTTGTTATACTGGGCCAATCAAGCTTTACACATTCCCTTACCATATGCTAAGACTGTTTTATTGGAACATTTACAAAAGAGTTCATTTACTGCTAATCATTTCTCTGATTTGTTTGAACAATTTATTTCTGACTACATGACTTCAAGAAATGATTGGGAACAAAAATGTAAACAAAACAAAACAAACTTTGCCGCCTTTGAGAGAGTCGTTGTTGGTTTAATTGCAACCAAAGAAAAGAAGTCATTTATGTTTGATTTTATTCTAAAGGGATTGTCTTCGGACTCTGAGCAGTTATCTTCCTTGATTTCCCAAAGATTAACCAGTGTTTTTGGTACATTAAAATTAGCAGCACAAATTCAAATCGTCCAAGGTATTCTTGGTTCACTTGATGATGAAAATGTTAGTTATGATCCTGTTGGTTTGTTACAAGACTTACCGCTTTCTGCTGAAGTTTTCAATGTTGTTTTAACTCAAAATAGAATCAATTCAGAAGATGATAACACTAATTTAGCTAAAAGAAGAAGACGCTCTTCATCTAATAACAAAGCTGCTTTCCAAAAAGATGAAGTCACTGCCTTAGCAGAAGCTCATTTAAGAAAAGTTACTCTTCTTTTGGAAACTTTAGATAAGCTATCTGTCAAGGGTACTCCAGAATTATTATCCTCACTTTTTGTTTTATTATCTGATTTAGAAACTTTAGATCAAGATGGTGGTCTTCCAGTATTATACGCTGAAGAAGTTTTAACCTCATGTATGATTAACACTATTGAATCATTAAAAGAAAATGGGTTAACTGAATTGAACAATTTAAGAGCCGATATCCTAGTCTCTGTCATAAGAAATTCAGTTTCTCCACAATTACAAAACAAATGTTTGTTAGTTGTTGGTGCTTTAGCCTCCTTAAACCCAGAAATTATTCTTCATTCTATTATGCCTATTTTCACTTTTATGGGTGCCCATGCTATACGTCAAGATGACGCCTTTACCATGCAAGTTGTTGAAAAAACTATTTTAACAGTTGTTCCAGCTTTGCTTGTAAACAAAATAAGCGAGGAATCTGACGAGACTGAAGTGTTATTAATGAGTTTCAGCACTGCTTTACAACATGTTCCAAAACATAGAAGAGTCAAATTATTTTCTACTCTTTTACAAGCTTTAGGTGCTGAGACTTCAATTGGTCCATTTTTCTTTTTGGTTGCCCAGCAATATTCATCTAATGTTGATAAATTTAAATTAGGTGAAGCAAAGAGTATCGTAGAGTTTACTAAAGCATTGCTTGCCAAATTCACCCTTTCTGAACAGTTTAATGGTATTGATGGGTTCTTCTCTTTACTAGGTAAATTAGTAAAGGGTTATTCTGATGAATCAGTCAGAAATAACATGTCAGCAACCACTTTATTTACCAATGGTATTTTGAATTTGACCTCAAGTGAATTTTTCACTTTCTTATTGCATTCCTTTGAGTTTATGGATGCCATTGTTAAAGAGAATGACGCTGATTATTATAACTCTGTTGGTACATTAACTTTGAGAGTTCATTCTGTGCTTCTTGATGTTAACAAAAATGAAAATACCGTTATTTCTATCAAAGAAAAGTTTACTTCAATTTTACAAGTTATCTTATCATTTATCAGTCAAAATGATTTATCATTCAAGCCGAACAACGATGTTAAATTAACAATTTCTGTAGACCAAAAGAATGACATCAAAAACGTTTTATTATCCTTATTAGGTAATACTCTGAATATGCTACCAATTAATGATTTTATTCAAAGTGTTCTACCATTGTTGAATAAAGATATTTCCAAGGATATTAGGTACCATATAACTTTGGTTATTGCAAATAAATTTGAATTAGAATCCGTAGAATCTAGTGATATTGCTCTTACTGTTATTGAGACCTTAGTAGAAAAGATTCCAAAAGAATTAGATGTTGTTGATGTTGCTCAAGCTATGTTAAACACTTTGGCTACATTATTAGAGAAATTTGGTTCCAGGTTAAACTCATCTATTTTAGTTGAAAGTATTACTTTATCTACTAAAAACTTGACAATTGGACAAAAACCGGAAATTATTGTATCTCTATTGAATGTTATCAATAACTGTATTCAAACTATGGGTGTTAAATGTATTGCTTTCTATCCAAAGATTGTTCCAATGTGTATTAAACTTTTCAATAATTTAAAAACAGAAACAAACAATAATATGAAACAACCTTTACAGCTATCCATTTTATTATTATTTACCACTGTGGTCAAATCTATCCCAAGTTTCTTGACTTCCAATTTATCGAACCTATTTGATGTTATATTCTTCTCTAATGAAGTCGATACCACTACCAGATTATCGGTTATTGAATTAGTCGTGGAAAATATTGACTCAAAGGAAATTTTAAAGACATTATACAAAGATTGGGATAAAACAATTTGTCAATCAAATGATTCTGTTGCTATTTCATTATTCTTAAGTGTCTTAGAGGCTACTGTTGAAGCTATTAACAAGAAGACAGCTACTTCTCAATCACCATTTTTCTTTAAATTATTATTATCCTTATTTGAATATAGATCAATTAGTTCCTTTGATAATAATACTATTAGTAGAATTGAAGCTACAGTGTATCAAATTGCCAATTCATATGTTTTGAAGATGAATGACAAGGTTTTCAGACCATTATTTGTTATTTTAGTTAAATGGGCATTTGATGGTGAAGGTGTTAAGAATTCCACCATTACTGAATCTGAAAGATTAATTGCATTCTTCAAGTTTTTTAACAGATTGCAATCTAATTTACGTGGTATTATTACATCATATTTCACTTATTTATTGGAAAGAACAGTTGAATTGTTAAATAGATTTGTTAAGAAAAGTATTTCATACATAAATTTACAACGTTTGGTCATTAATTCATTAATTTCATCCTTTAAGTATGATAGAGATGATTACTGGAGGTCAACTTCAAGATTTGAAATCATTTGTGAATCTTTAGTTCACCAATTATCCATTATTGACAACAGTATTGGTAAATACTTAGTTAAAGCCATTGGCTCTCTTGCCTTAAATAACAATGGTGCTGAAGAGCATAGTCAATTAATGAACAAGTTGTTAATTAGCCACATGAAGGCAACTTGTACATCTAGTGAAAAATTATGGGCAGTAAGATCGATTAAATTAATTTACTCTAAGGTGGGTGAAAGCTGGTTGATCTTATTACCACAATTAGTACCAACAATTGCAGAATTGTTAGAAGATGAAGATGAAGAAGTTGAATTTGAAGTTAGAACCGGGTTGGTTAAAGTAGTGGAAAATGTTCTCGGTGAGCCATTTGACAGATACTTGGATTAGAAAACGTAAAAGAAGCAACCTCCACGCGGTTTACCCGTACAAGTAAATATATGTATATATGAATGTATAATAACACATAACAAACGAAGTCCACTGAGTTTACCAACAAGTAGCCTAAATGGCCTCGACGGTGCCATCCAGTGACGCTCTGCCATTGCTGACGCAGACTGCCGGAGAAGATTTGAGCGGCATCAAACAAAATCGTTCAAAATTACAATTTTGGAAGACGAAAACTTCCGATGAATTGAAATTCAATATGTAAATAATTGAGAACTGCAGGCATCTCTGTTGCATACAATTGGTAGATCACAGAAAGTACAGTCTACTGGACATTGTTCACATATTTTAAATAAATTTTTAATTTTGTTTTGTTGCACATTTACTATTTTGAAAACTGTTCATTGATCATTTAGCTAAGAGTTTTGGATCATCTTTGACAATTGAATAATTTTTATAAAACATTTTTCTTAAGTTACGAATCATGAGTTCACTCTTGACCAAGGGCAACACTAGTACTCATAGTAGTAATTATAGTGATAATGATCCACCAAAAAGTTTAGATAATGATCATGATCTTATTAATACCAACAATGCTAATAATAATAACACCAACAGCGCCAATTTCATTAATAACAAACTCAATAGCACCAATAACGTTAATACGACACCATCAATTATACATCCAACCACTAGTAATACCAGTAGTACTAACTCAAGTAGCAACCCTAATGGTAAGCTATTGTTTAGAAATACTGGTCCAAATCAAGTAATGAATATGACTAATGTTCCTGTTTGCAAAAATTGTTTAACCTCAACGACACCATTATGGAGACGTGACGAAAATGGTGCTGTTTTATGCAATGCATGTGGTCTTTTTTTGAAATTGCATGGTAAGGCAAGACCAATTAGCTTGAAGACAAATGTTATTAAATCGAGAAATAGGAAAAGTAATAGTAATCATAATAATAGCCATGGTGCAGATGGTTGTACTAGTTCGAATTCTAACAATAAAAGCAAAAAAGATAATAGAGATAAAGATAGCTCTGAGAAGAAACGTAAGATTTCATCTACCGCAGGTTCATCACCAGGAAGTGATTCAAGTAAAAGGAAAAGACAACAACATACCCCAACATTAGAATCAAGAATTAACTATCCATCTCTTGACCCTCCATTATTAAATATCGCAGCTAGTGTGAAACAAACAACAAGTTATCTTAAATCTAAAATTGACTCTTCAAATAACATTATTAATAGTAGCAATAATAGTTTCAATAGCATTGCTTTATCGGAAGTATCAGATTCCAATTTAGGCAGACTATCGCCAAATTTTAGACCATTAGATACAAATAATATCAGGACTCACAGTAATAATAGTAATGTGGCAGTAAATAACAGTAACATTCAATCGATAGGAACAACATCTGTAAAATCTGAAACTATAAATGAAAATTTAATAAATAATAGCAGTAATAACAACAATAATACTACTGGTACCAACCCCAATAATAAACTGCCTGGGTTATCTTCAATTTTGCCACGTATTAACAATAACGATAACATTGAAAATAAAAACAATATCAACAGAAATACTATCAACAATAACAACACTAATAACAACACTAATAATGGTATTGCCAAAAAGGAAATTCCCAATTCGAATAATTTTGGCGTAATAAATAACAATAACAATACCAACTCAAATAATATAACTAGAACAAATATTATAGGTTCACCAGTTCTACAATCGAATACACAATCGGGTATGTCGCAAGGTATATTGCCAACAATTCAAAATACGCCAGATATGAATCAACTTAACACCGTACCGCATGTAATTAGTCGTCATCAACAACTTTCGATGGGTGTAACCTCAGAAGTTACATCACCAGTTATTTATCCCCAACAATTTGTCGTTAATGACAGAATAAATTCATCTAATATTCTACCAATTCAATCTCGAAATAAAACTAATACTTCTAGTGGTAATAATGAAATCAGCAATACTGATATTAACAATATCAACGCCGCTGCCGCTACCTCTAATGAAATTTCTAATTCTAATGTCCTTAATAATAACAACACTAGTACAAATGATACAAATATGATAAATATACCTATGATTAATTTGAAAAATCCTAAAAGCACTTCAAATAGTGAACCTAATACTTCAATTTCGGCTAACTCACACAACATCCATCCACCTCAACCTAACCTTCCTGACATTCAGCAAAGTCAAACCCAACTCCAAACATCCCAACTTCAGCGTGAAACTTCATCTCAACAAAATGCACAATTTTCACAGCAAATGCCAATACCACAAGGGACACAAATTCAATCACCTTTACAAGTACCGGTAAATAATATTTCACAAATACATTCACCGCCAGCACAAATGCAATTTCCACAATCTCCTCAATCACAGATACGTTTAATGCCACAACAAATTCCAATAAATTCTCAAATCAGTGGTCAACCTTCAAATCAAGCAAATACAATCCAAAATACCCAACAATTACAATCACGATCGCAACCTCTAACTACAAGGAATATTAGTGATTTCCCCAAAAGTGTGTCCAATACAAAATCCAATGCATCACTTCTACCTTTACAGAAAAACAAAATACCACAATCAATTGAAAATATTTTGGAAGCAGGTATCCAAAATGATAAAAGTATTAGTACAAAAAATCTAGAAAAACACAATAATAAAAGGGATAACGATGAAAAAAGTTCAGAAAAAGATGCTAAGAATGAAGCAATTATTAAAAATGTCGAAAATATTGAAAATGATTTAAGTAATGGCTCTGAAAAAAATAGCGAAATTTTGAATATAGGGATCAATTCAAAAGAACATATACTAGGTAAAATTGAATCAAGCACAAGAGATAAATCAAGTTTTTATTCATTAGACAGGATGTTACAAAATGAAGAAGAAGTAATAAGATTGAAAACCAGAGTTAATGAATTAGAAATGATGACAAATTTGTATAAAAAACATATTTATGAGCTTGATGATAGATGTAAGGAATTAGAGAATGAATTACGAAATAATAGAAGTAATAATAGATAACAGATGAATAAACTGGAAATTTTTGAGATGCAAGTAGTTAATGATATCATATAAATATTTTATATATGCACATATTATATTCAATATCAGGAACTTCCTTTTAAGGTAATAGCATTTTTCGCCTACATTTATTTATTTTTATTTGTTTATTTATTTTATATCTGTTATTCATATAGTTATATGTACCAATTTGGCAACTGTTCTTGCAACTGAAATATAACAAAAAAATTGTTAAAAAAGAAAGAATATTATCATTATTATCATTACCATTTTCTTGTTGTTTTCATTTGTTATCTTTTTTTCTTTTTTTGACTATAAATTCATATAGCCCAAGAGTTAATTTTACCATCTGTTCTACCTTCAACGAGGTATCCATTCTTATATTTAACTACCTCGGCACGAGACTCGAAATTATCAAAACTTGTCAATTCATTGGTGCTACGATTAAATACATCAATATAGTTTGAATGTCTGGCTACCACGAGATTTTTGTCATCAAAATCAATCGAAGAGATTGGTGAATCTAAATTTAACACATTCGTTGATAAACCTGATCTCAAATCCCATGTTCGTACAGTTTGGTCTAGAGAGCCTGTTATTATATTTTGTAAATCGAATTTAAGACAACTAATGGCATCAGTATGGCCTTCTAACGTTCTAACCATTTCACCATTTCTTAAATCCCACAATCTGACAATTCCATCTTTTGTACCTGTCGCCAGTGCGGCGTCAAAACTCTGTAACCCACCCACAATAGGTATATCATGCCTATTAGCATCATGAGTGTAAGAGTTTAAGTTATTTATATCACTGGATGTAGTAAACATTAAATCCAAAGTTTGAACACATTTACCACTTTCTAAATCCCACTGCCTCACGGTCAAATCATTTGAGCCACTTAGGATGTAATGTGTATTAATATTTATAGCAGTAATTCCAGCAACATGTTCGTCAAAAGTGTAAAGACAGCCAAAATCGAAAAGATTCATATCTTGATTGAAGTAGCTTATACACTTATTGATATCCCATAACTTTAAAGAACTATCATCGCTACCTGTTATTAACATGTTAAAGTTGTTATCAAATTCCAAGCAATTAATCTTGGATGAATGGCCCTTTAATATACCAATTTGTTTGCTATCAGATAAATCCCATAATTTAATATCAGGTACAATATTATCCGTCGAGCAAACTGTACCAAATGGTATATCAAAGTCTAAACAACTAACTTTATTTATATGTGCGTTGTCAATTGTTTTAATTAGACTACCATGTTTATAATATTGCTGCAAAGTTGGCGTTGTCTTTTCATATTTTTTAGTGTTAGATTGTAAAAAGTTGCGTAACTTCTTCAATGATTTAGTTGAAAAATTATTATTGGTGTCATTTTGTGATAAAATGCTATTATTAATGGAATATGAAATTGATGAATTATCAAATAGGGCAGATTTAAAACTAGTAGAGGATCTATTAGATAAAGATGTAGTGAATGGAGTACCGGTGTTTACATCATTAACAAAATTATTATTATTATTATTTAAATTAGAAACAATTGAGTCGTCTTCATCTCCATTTTCATAATTATCTTGTCCTTTATATCCTTCCCGAGTATTGTTTATAATATTTTTCATGTTAGGATTAATATAATTGTTGTTATGATTATCATTATCAATAACTAAAGAATCCATATCTTGACGGTCTCTTAAAAAATTAATTCTTTCATCAGCTAAAGGTATCTTTTGTTCTAAAAGAATTTCTTTATTTTCTAAATCTGCAAGTTTATTAAACATTAAATTTCTTCTCATTTCTAATTTTTGTAATTTGAAATCAATTTCATTGATTTCAACTGTAGTGATTTTTTTCTTCATTTTCAAGATGCTTAAATCATTAAACACTTTTGCCTTAATATTTTTTAAAAATGTAATTGAATAAGATCTACTAACAATATCTGCATCAAAATTTAATAATGAACTATTTTTCAAAGACCTTTTCCTTGGTGACGGTTCAATTTGCTTTGATTTTTTATTGGCATCTTCAATTCGTAAATCTTTATAGCTGTTATCTTGATTTTCAGGAAATGTTTCTCTCAATAAAGTTTCAAAACCTTGATACAAAGATGGATTTGTTGGTTCTTGTTCATTGATTTCATTGTTTAAATTAGAGTTTAAATCTGTTGAATCCTTGATTAACTTATTATATTTGTTAGTCTTATCAATATCAATATCATTTAACATCTCATCACTAATATGTGTTAAAAGTTTAAAAGTTTTCTTAACATCGATGTAAGGATTTTTAAAGTAGTCAATTGGATTAATTTGTGATATATCTTGAAACCCATTTACCTTTATATCATTTGGTTTATTTTTGTTGCTTTTAAGATATTTATTAGTTCTATTGAATTTACCATAGCTATTGTAGTTATTTTGCACTGCTTGTCGTGTGTCATTATTGGACATTGTGTTGTTCAAAATTTTTCTATAATTCCCTCTTGGTGATAAAATAATGTCATTCAAATTATTTGATTG
This sequence comes from Grigorovia yakushimaensis, assembly GCA_003709265.2. Classification (NCBI taxonomy): domain Eukaryota; kingdom Fungi; phylum Ascomycota; class Saccharomycetes; order Saccharomycetales; family Saccharomycetaceae; genus Grigorovia; species Grigorovia yakushimaensis. Next base: position 92,035 of record PPOC02000476.1, on the reverse strand, counting down.
TAGAATATTATTAGCGGTGATTGATAAAGTTTTACCTAAATTAGATAAATACTGATCATCATTTGACATGCTATTTCAATTAAACAAAACTTTCTTTAACTTCACAAATACCACTATATTTGAAAGAAGTATAAAAATGATCAAACAAACAAGAGTAATGATGATTGCCAAAGAATGTAACTATCTTAATGTTAACGTCTTGATTGTTTTGATTGTTTTGATTGGTTTTGACGTTTTCACGAATCAAAAATGTTTATAATTTATTTTCTTTAAAAATGAAAATTGGTTTGGTTGAGATGAGCAAGAGAACAACAATGCTTTATCAACTGTGAATAAGTATATGAGTTTCAGTCGACCGTGGTATAAACACATATACCTTACTATGTGTTATTGAGTTTTACGTTTTTGATATATTTGCTTTTCTATATAATTAATTAATTAAATTAGTCCCTTGGTGTGGTTGGAGTTTCTTTATCATCAGTCAATTTCCTTCTCTTTTTATCCTGTTCAGTTTCTGCGTTCTCATCATCATTTTCAGCTTCCTCTTCAGCCTCTAGATCCTCTTCGACATCTTCTTCTTCCTCTTCTTCCTCAGCAACTCCCTCTGTGGCTTCTTCTTCCACTTCCTCTTCGTCATCTTCTTCGTCATCATCATCACCTAGCACTTCTTCGACATCTTCTTCTTCTTCTTCTTCCTCTTCTTCTTCTTCTCTAGCATCTGCACTGGTTGTAGTTGTCACTTTCTTTGAATTATTATCAGTATCCTCTTCTTCATCAACTTCAACTTCTTCTGCGGCCTCCTCCTCTTCATCTTCATCTTCCTCCTCTTCCTCTTCCTCTTCTTCCTCCTCCTCTTCCTCGTCATCAACATCAGGTTGTTCAGGTGGGTAAAATTCAGTTTCGTTGTCATTATCCCAAACAATGTTAAATCTAGTTACTCTTGGCTTCTCTGCAAGAATATTTCTTACAATATTATCAACTTGTACTTTATTTGGAGGGTTTTCCCTTAATTCTTCTGAATCATATTCATTATTAACATAATAACCAACCCTAACAAATTCTCTACCATCATATGAACAACTTAATAGTATTACGGTTACACTAACTAATTCACTTGCGGGTATAAGATCAGCACTTGGTGGATCTGCTGAAAAAACAAATTTATTTATACCAACTGGTACGGGACCTACAAAAATTGAATCTAATTCTTGATCATGTTCTAAAGAACGTGATGAACCAACATATGTTAGTTTCCATTCCAAATCAAATTTTAGTGGTTCTAAACATTCGAAAGTTATTTCAAATTCATATGGATCAGTAAATTTGGCCGGATTATTTAAAACTTTTATACCTAATAATGATACAATCGACATATTAATACAATTATAATCAATTCTAATGTTTCTTAAACTCGTAAATTAGAGGGATTATAGCTTTACCACTATTTTTGTGATTATTATTACAGTTTTTTAAAGACATTGAAATTAAAGCTTCCTAGCAATTGAGGAACAGAAAATGTTACACGTAAAAAAATCCATTTAAATTTCGCGTTTTACATGTGATATTCACGTGATATTTGCGTCTTTTGTTTCTTTTCTTTTTTCCATTATTTGGCTGGCCAGAACCACCAAAAATCTCATCCAAGTGTCCAGCCAGCTGTGGTTTCGACTGAGGGATCTGGCCCAAAATCTTTTCCGAAAACCGAGAAGGCTTTTGGAGGGAAATCAAGGGTAGAGGCAGCAGCTAAGACAATTTACGCACACCAATACCCGAAACCGTATTTCCAAGAATGCAAAAAGCAACGGGAGAAAGTCTAGAATGTCCCCACTTATTTTTGTTTTTAATTGTTTTCGAACAATTTAAGTTAATTTAAATTTTAATCAGTGTGTTTTCACTTCAATCAATTTTACTAAAAGGGTAATGTTATTAGGCAATTCTTTGTATGTATTAAACTAATTAACCATTTTCGGTATTGTTACAGATTGTTACAACTTGGATGACCTAATTAGGGGTGATTTTAGCTTAAATTAAATCAAATCGACATTAAAATTTGGAACATTTTAGATCTGAAGAGAATCTGTAAAGTGGGTATATTACTTCTTTCTTTTTTATTCTTTTGCAATGGCTACTATTATTTCTCTGACTTTCATCAAAATTTTGATGGTTAACCAAGTTGGACATTTTTCTTCAAATGGGACGAACTAATCCAGTAATCAGGCTTAGATCTGTGCACTTTTTCTGACGTCAAATTTGTCAAATTTGTCAAATTTTTTAAATTTCTTAAACTTTTTAAATTGTCAAATTAAGCTTTAGCATGATTATTTATATGTGTTTGTTAAAAGTCTTTAAATTATATACCAAAATAGTGCATAACGTTTTTGTCTCACTTTTTATTGATTAATTTCAATTTGGTTGTTTTTTTTTTCTTTTTTAACTTCATCATCAAAATTTTGTAATGCAAATTCACCCTTGTCTCAAAGGTCTAGTCTCGATGTTGGTGTTATTTTCAGATATATAAATCAATAATAATTGGGATATTTCCAAATAATTTTCTTTAGCTAATTTTGTTTCTTTTAATTTATATTTTAGAATAATATAATCACAATATAGTAATACGCAACAATTGATCATTAAAGTTAACCAATACTAAGTTGATTTCGATATTTCAGAAAAAAATCCTAATTAAACTTGTCCACTCCTTAATTACTGTCTCACTTTTAAGTCCTTCCTTCAAACTTTTTTAAATCCAAATATCAAAATGAAATTAAATACTTCCCTCGTTTGTAATTTACTAGTAACCTCCCAATTGATATATGCTGCTCCAATTGCTGGATTATTGAGACATCAAGATAAACATCAAAACAATAAACGTGATGTTGTCGTCGTAACTGAATATGTTAACCAAAATGGTGCTGTTATTGTCCCAGCAAACTCTGGTATCAAAACTGAAAAGACTAGTTCAATTCAAACAAAAATCGCTACTTTAGAACTTCACTGCTACCAAAAAAACATTGTCTACTGGTGATAGCAATGAAGCTTCCACTTCAACTTCATCATCTGGCTCATCTAAGTGGGAAGATGGTAAATTTAAATGCTCTGAATTTCCATCAACCGTTGATGGTATTCTTTCTATTGCTTGGATTGACTTAAATGGTTGGTCCTCAATTCAAGATTCTGATGGTAACAGTCATACCATATGTGAAGATGGTATGTACTGTTCTTATGCTTGTACCGCTGGTAAAGTAAAGACTCAATGGCCAAAATCCCAACCAGCAAGTGGTAGTTCATTGGGTGGTCTTTTATGTAAAGATGGTTATTTATACCGTTCCAATAGTGACACTGATTCATTATGTGAAGATGGTACTGGTAACACTGAAGTTGCTAATAATTCAGGTAATGGTAGTATTGCCATGTGCAGAACTGATTATCCAGGCTCGGAAAATATGGTTATTCCAACAGTTGTTGATGGTGATTCTACAGTTATTTTAGCTGGTGTTGATGAAGATTCTTATTTTCAATGGGAAGGTAAGAAAACTTCTGCCCAATACTATGTTAATAATGCTGGTGTCTCCATGGAAGATGGTTGTGTTTGGGGTTCATCTAGTGATTCAGTAGGTAATTGGGCTCCATTAGTTATTGGTTCTGGTACTAGTAATGGCAATTCTTATCTTTCCTTGATTCCAAATCCAAATAATAGAAAAGCGGCTAATTTTAATGTTAAAATTGTTGGAACTGACGGTTCAAAAGTTTACGGAGATTGTAAATATGAAAATGGTAAATTTTCTAACAGTGATGATGGCTGTACCGTTACAGTTGAGTCAGGTTCTGCTAAAATTATATTTTACTAAATTCTCTAAAACTGATAAAATTATCACTTTGAACTCTTCAAATTTATTCTTATTCTTATTTTATTATGGTAAGGCGCAATTTTACTACTATTCTTCAGACTTAAGATAATGCTTTCTTTTTTTTTTTTTGTTTTACAAGTTTTACAAGTATTACATTCAATACCCTAAAGATTTGGATCGAAATGGTTCATATTTCTATATTTATGATAAATTTTAGTTCGTCAGTTTTACTTCTTACAGATATCATATATATAATTAGTAAATTATCGTTTATTCGCTGCGAATAAAGTAGAAAATTAAAAAAAAATAATTACATGTTTCATTTTTTTTATTATTAAATTGTTTGTAAGCTAATTAAATGATTTAAAAAAATATTTAAAAAAATATTAAACAATCGTATTAATTAATAAATCGAAAAGAGAGAAATATTTTTGAATCAATTTCGATCTATCTCTAATTTTTGAAATCTTTGATTTTGTTTTTCAAATTTTGTTGATTATCAATACGGAACTGAATAGCATATAATTCCTTCTTAATACCAAAAAGACCGCCAAGTATTCTATTTTCCTTGACAGTCTGTCTTGATATTAGTTGAAATCCCTTTCTTATTAAAGTCTCCTTTACAGTTTTATCGAATGAATAAATTTCAATAAATAATCTTAATGAATCTAATTTTTTAGTAAATTTACCTTGATCACGTACCTTTTTACATCTAATCATTGCCCAGTCAATTAAATCATCTAAAATACCACTCTTTAAATAAACTTTTCTACAACCAATAGTATTAATAATCATTGACATTGATTTTAAATCACTTAACCCGACTGATTCACTTATTGAAATCAATGCAATTGGTGTATTTCTATAAACTATAATGTTGGTATTTTCCATTATCTTTTGATCATTTGAATTATTTAATTTAGTTAAATCTATACCAAAGACGTTTGAGCCATTATCCTTTAAGATTTGATCAATCTTAGATTTGAAGAACATTTCTACAATACGTGAAATGAAAGTAAAGGCCAATGAAATGATAATAGTCATTATTATAAGTACAGTAAATGTATGTCTCTTATTTAACATAATTAAGTGATAAGTCCATTGAGTTAAAGATTGAAATTTTTGAGGAAATTGTAAATTTGGTACAGTAATAATAAAGAATAATAACCCAATTAAAGATAAAAGGTATGGATGCTTAATTAAATGTTTGTTTGTCAATGACTGTTGTTGTTTTAAGAAATCAATGGATAAATTTAATACAGCAGTTGCATATTTTGGCGATAATTGTGTTTGGAAAATGGTTGGTGGTGCATCGTTATCTAATGGTTCATGTAATTTAGCATCAACTTGTTCTAAACGCGGCATCTTTAATTGATTTTTTGATGTGATATTATACAATCCAAAAAATGCTTATAAAATACAACTAAAAATGAAAAATTGTTTAGTTCTTCTATAAATGCAAAACAAAAATGATATTTTAACTTGAACAAGAAAGAATTTGATACAAGTATAAACAAATAAGAAAGTATCAACGTTGCGTTATATATACTAAGTAATATTTATATACTAAGAGTTAAATATTGCAATGTCAAATTGTGAAAAACTAAATTCTGATGGGGGTGTAAAAACGAAAAAACGATAAATTGACGCTCCACGTGGACAGCACTCTCCTCACCGCAAGCGATGTGTCACGTGCAACTCATCGATTGCACATTACTCAGTGCATTGCCATACTACTCTGGAAACGTGGACAAACATATTGTACACGCCATAGTGGACACTACTCTACTTGCCAAATTCAAGATACGTTTATCACATTCAAACATTTGCCAGCTTTTTGACAGAATGAATTTGTCATTCAATTCAAAAACCTCAGAGTTTTTTTTAGCTTTTTTTCGTTAATGCGGCATTTAATCATAAGTGGTTTCCAAATAACAACAGAAAGCACTGAAATTATTTCAAATTACACTCTGTATTGAGAAAAGACAACATCATCGCCACTTCAGTATACAATATAGTGCCCTAAGCAAAGTGCACATTGCAAATGCCTATGTACATCAACAATCCACTAATATAGAGTAAAATTCAATTTGCCATGCCATATATACATTTTTTTCAATTATGATCCACAAAAAGTCACGCACAAACAAAGAGTCATCGAATTTTGCTTTTGAAAGATAACAAACGGACCGGTTTGTAAAAGTCTTATCAATCGCTATTTATATATATATATGTACATAGATACGTTTATCTGTGTCCACTGATTGGGTTTACCTTCGCTCTTGTTAACTACTTTTGCTTTTATCAATCGCTTCTTTAATTTGTGTTAATCATTTTCTAGATTGTTTTTTCACTTTTAGTTTGACGGTGTTTTGCATATTTATTTATTATTGGAAAGTTATTTCACTCGTCATTTATTGAATCTTTTCATCCATCCATTCATTAATTATTTTTCTTTTTTTTTTCTGCAAATTTCAATTTCCTATTTCTAACGTATTGGTTGCAAATATTTCTTCTGTTAAATTATAATATCATACCATAATTTATATTCCACTGTTTTTTACAATATATCACAATTTTACTATTTATATAATATTTTCACAAATTTTGATCAACTATGCCTAAAGATAATACAACTGGTATCAACACCAACACAAAAGATAATCAAATCACAATTACTCCAGAAAATTTGAACATTTTTGAAAATTCTACAGATTTAGTTAAATCTACAGACATCAAGACTAAGAATTCACCATTAAGAATAATGAAAGATATCTTAGCTGGTACTTCAGGTGGTATCGCACAAGTCCTTGTGGGTCAACCTTTTGATACTACTAAAGTTCGTTTACAAACCTCTACAAAGGGTACAACTTTGGTTGATGTCATTTCAAGTTTAATTAAAAATGAAGGTCCAAGCGCTTTTTATAAAGGTACTCTAACACCATTAGTTGGTGTAGGTATTTGTGTTTCAGTTCAATTTGGTACAAATGAATTTATGAAAAGATTCTTCCATAACAGAAATCATGGTTTACCAACTACTTTACCACAATATTACATTTGTGGTGCCACTGGTGGTCTTGTTAATTCATTTTTATCATCACCAATTGAACATGTTAGAATTAGATTACAAACACAAAAATCAAATGGTCTGGAAAGAGAATTTAAGGGCCCATTAGATTGTATTAAAAAATTATTAAAACAAAAATCATTAATGAGAGGGTTAGATGTTATGATGTTAAGAGCAGGACATGGTTTAGGTTGTTATTTCTTAGTTTATGAAGCATTGATTCAACATGAAATGAAAAATGGTTTAAAAAGAAAAGAAATTCCAGCTTGGAAATTATGTTCATATGGTGCATTTGCAGGTACAACACTTTGGATAAGTATATATCCATTAGATGTTATTAAATCAGTTATTCAAACTGATAAACTAAACAATCCAGTTTTCAAAAACTCAATGATTAAAGTAGCTAAAAATCTTTATGCAAAAGAAGGTTTACGTGCATTCTTTAAAGGGTTCGTACCAACATTATTAAGAGCTTCACCAGCAAATGCTGCTACTTTCTTAGTTTTTGAACGTGCATTACAAATTATGGGTTAATTAAATTTAATCTTTATGATTATTATTATTATAAAATAAATGATACAATATATAAATAAATATAAACAAAAGATAATAATATATATATTCAATGTAATTTAATCAAACTTTTCACTTATAGCTTTTTTTGGTTATTATAAACTTTTCACATTTGTATATGCATTGTAGGTTTATCGTGCCTAGAGAATATTGTTTTTCTGATGAGTTGAGTGAAAAAGAAACGTTTCAGGCATCCATTTTCACCCGAATTTTTTACATCATGATTCAGAATTACTATTTGACAAAACATTCTAAGATTCTGTGGCACGAATGTCAATACAGCCACTTGAACATACAACAAGTTGAAGAATTTGTCTTTATCATAATATTTAAAGATAAAAAAAATATATCATACAAATATACATGTAATATTATACAAATGTTATTAATTATTAATTTGGAATCAGTCTAAACTAATTCAAATGAGTTGTTGCCCGGATGTTTACCATAAGGCATTAACTCCAATTGTTGAAATTTTTCAGCATCCTTATGATAATAAAATCCTTGAATATTACCTGTAAATTGATCATGTACAATATAATAATAACCATCGTATGATGCACCTTCAATGGTATCTAAACTTGGATCATCAATTAAAAATTTTTCTTTCCATCTCATGAATATAAATCTTTCATTCAAATAATCATCAATTAAATTATTAAATTGCTTAAATTGTTTAAATGCGGGGAAATTGTACCAGTGCTCTAAATCATTTTCATCTGTTGAAGTTAATGAATTTAAATGATCCCAAGTACTTGATAAAAATCCAAATTTAGAATCTGTTACAGCATAGGCATCAAAAAAAGTAGAAATTTCTGGATGATTGTTTGTTAACCCATTAATGGAAAGAAAACCTGTCATATGTGGTGATGTAACATTTGATGAACCCTTAGTGAAATTAACTGTCTTTAATGTTACAGTAACTTGATATTTTTTATAACCGGATATTTGGTAACCTGTGAAAATCATGGATGGCTTTAAAAAATTAGTGGTAGTAAATTTATTACGAATTATATTTGGGTTGTGGTATTTGTATTTATTAATGTTACTAATACTGTTGTTGCTAGGATTTTTTCTTGGAATATTTAAATGAGAATATGAAGAATTATCGTTAATGAAATATTTTAGTTTAGACAGTTTGGATAATTTTTTATTCTTTATCTTGGTATCGTTTTTAGTAATTTCTTTGAGTGTTTTATTTTGGTAAATCTTGTTGCTGTTATGAATATATGATAGATCTAATTCATCTTCTGAAATTGAATCATTAGAATTACATTTAAATAAATCATTATGGTATTTCAAAATTGAATTATCTGCATTAGTTAAATTTTCTGATGCATTATTATTGTTATTAGAATTATTGAAAAAAGTATTATCCCTTGGAATATTATTATTAGTTTCATTGGTATTATTGTTGATTTTGTATATATTGTCGTTTTGAATATTATTTAAATCACCTTTATCATCATCGTTATACTTGATATTATCATTAATTAGTATATTGTCTTCTTTGTCATTTTTAACATTTTGATGTTTCAAATTTTGAATCTTGTTATTATCATTCTCCACTATTTGGTTAATCATGTTTAACTATGGTAAATAAGTTGAAGTGATAAGTTACTAAAATCAAAATTTATCAAAAAAAAATATTAAATAGAGATTACAATATGTATGTTAGTCTTGTATATTTATGTATAAAATACAAATAATATAAATTTGTGATGTAAAATGGATTAATACACTACTGTTGTACGGATTTAGTAAAAATAGGCAAAAAAAGAACAAAAAAGCAAGGTACAAAGGAAATAGAAATATATAATTGAATATCGACTAGAATAAATTATTTCTATTTCTATTTATTTATATAAGCAGAAGCTTGTTTAAATATATTAAAATGGAGTGACCAATTTGATCATTAATTTAAATGTAAATTTGATTTGACGCTAAACTCATGGAGAGAAGTAAATTACCAGATCAATTAATCGGGTAAAATCGGTAATTATGACCAAAAAGATTACTTTTTGCGGTAGGATTTAGCGAATATTTGCGGACTTTGTCACCCGCTGCGGGTAACAATTGACGCAGATTAATAATGAATACTTTTTATCCATGTTTTTTCGGGTAAACAAAGAGCTGACCAACGAACGGGTAAGTCCAAATTGTCTTTTGGAGCGCAGTGACCCGGTCGATTTTTACAAAATTTTCTTTTGAAGTTGCTTTTCGGGTTTATCTAAAATAAAATTGCTTTTGGTAGTTTCTTTTTTCTTTTCAATGATCTCAATTTTTTTTAATGAAACTTTTTTAATTCTCCGTGGAAATACCAACAATTTCTCGAACAAGTTTTCTGAACTCGTTTTTTCCACGGACGTCACAAATGGTAATTCAAGATAATAAAAAGTAATGAAAACTTATTTTGCTTACTCCAACAAATCTTGCTAAGAAATTTCAGCGAACACAAATCACATTCACGTGACTTATATGTATACTCATAACAGTTTATGTCAACCGTTGAAATAAGCAAATTGTCCATTCTCATACATCAGTATGATGCTTAGAATAACATAATTTGATACGTCAAAAATTAACAACATCTTTTTTGTGTACAAGCAACCTTGAGACTGTACGATTATTCAGTTATTAAAATAATTTTTGTACAAATATTATGGATTTTTCGAGAAATAATTGCTTTTCAACACGTTTAATTTTCAATATTTTGGGAATATAAAAAATGTTTACATTTTCAATTTTCTACTTTTTATTTACTTGTTGATTACGTTTTAACATTCATATAAAAGACACAATTAATTGATTTTTTCAACTATCGATCAATAAATTGACTTATCTCCATACAATATAATACACCATATCTAAAATGTTATCTCCTGCTGTCACTAATATCGTCGTTATGCTTGTTATGATGCAAGTTTCACGTCGTATCGATTTAGAAAATGAAACTAATATTATGTACGTTAGAACTGCCTACATTGTTTCTGTTTCATTAGCTTACTTAGTTTATTTTGTCGTTAAACAAAAAATTATTGCTAAAAATGACCAAACCAAAATTGTTATTCATACACCAAAGAATGTTATGAAAAATGAACCAGAAAAGACTGAAGAAAAAACCGTTGTTGAATACGATGTTGCCGAAATTGATGCTGCTATTAAATCATTATTTTCATCTGTTGGTATGATGGCATTAATGCATTTTGGTTTTAAATTTACTAACCCAATTTTAATGCAATGTTTAACTCCAATTAAAGGTGCTTTAGAACATAATGAAACTAAAATTTATTTATTTGGTTCTAAAGCTGAAGGTGCTTTGAAAAGACCATTCAAAACTCAAGGTATGTTTGATGCTTTCTTAAATAAAGGTAGTGAAACTGAAACTACCGCTACTGAAGATAAACCAAAAATTGAAGAATTAGAAGACGAAAAGACTAAATAATTCAATTATTTTGGATTATCTTGATCTATTTTTATTCTCTTGTATTTAATGCATATATAAATATATTTTTACTATTTTCAATATGATAAAGCTTATAAATGCCCACATTTACCAATTCGTTTACTTCAATTTACATATACATAAAATGTGACTTTTTTTATGTCGATGACACTTTATATTTGTTAATTAATAATCAAAATTTGAAAATTTAGTTATTCAAACAAAATGACTCAAAAAAATATCAATTTTTTATGTCATGTGTTTTACAGATGAATATATATTATCAAACTAACATTAATTGGATTACATTATATTTTCTTGTCAAGAAAAAACGATTGAGGGAAATAACTAAAATTCACAAAATATTATAAATATCCTTTTTTAATTTCAGCAGTTCAAGAATTTATGATAACTAAATTGCTTTTCAAAAGGGCATTTGCAACAACCTTAGCAAGCTCTATAATAAAACCAAAAAAAATAATCAATTATGACAATAAACTGAATCTCAACATTACAAGATTAGCGGCTGATAAATTGAATAGCATTTATAGTCATTCAAGGCAGTACCTAAATATCAATATAGAAAATGGTGGATGTCATGGATATCAATATAATTTGAGTTTAGTTAAAGATAAAGAAAGTGCTTCAAAAGAGAAAAAGGTAATTGAAATAGATGAATTTTCAAATATCAATGATGCAAATAAAATGATAGTTTATTTTTTAGAAAAAGGTAAGGTCGAAATTGATTCACAGTCATTGGAAATCATAAACAATTCTACACTGAATTATGCCACAGAACTAATCGGTTCTTTTTTCAAAATTGAAAGTGATAGCTTGAAAAACAGTTGTGGCTGTGGCACTAGTTTTGACATAGAGAATTAGAATAACCAAAGTTCATTAGAGATGGTAACTAAATAAGCTAACCTGAATAAATATTCTGTAATTGTTGATAGATTGCTTTGATGATACCATCATGGTTAAAACTGATATGATTTAATTGTTGCGTTATTATTTCTTCGTTATTTATCGTTAAAAAATTAGTTAGCATCATTAATCTGACTGGCAATTCTTGTAATTGCATCCCAGTTTGTTGATAAATATAATCATATAAGCAATATTCATACGGCGCCAGTTTAACTTCGGAAACATTTATTTTATTGTACCTTTTATATATTTTTGAACAGTCATTACCTGATATAGTTATTGAATATTTATCTAACATATAATCTTTATTATTTTTAAAAATTATCCTAGTTTCAAACCAGCGATCGTTAAAATTAGTAGTGTTTTCGTTGTTAGACTCATTGTTTGCTGATTCAGTATCCGCAATGGTTACGGAATCTAAAATTTGTAACATTAGTTTAGTATCAAATTTGAGTGGCCAAATAATCACACCTTTACTTTCTTTAAACCAAGTAAATACAGTGTTTAAAGTTATCAAGTCATCATACTGTATACAGAATAGTGATAACTTACATTTTTTTTGATAATATATTATCATTTGAAATTTTTCATTATTAACAGTGAACTTTTCATGTTCATTATTTTGATACTTATTGATGAGAAGTGTACAATCAAAAATATCTTCCCATTCACCAACTATATATTCGTCAACATCAATTTGTTTATCTAATCCGTAGAAACTCCATTTGAATGGCATTATATTATCATGTTTTTGAATCTAAACTCCTCACTGAATTGTGTATTTTTGAAATTTCTTTTTTTGAGTAATTCATTAAATACTCTCCACACAATTGATATTGAACTATAACGTTGATATGAAGAGTAATAACAATATTACTTTGCTTTGATTACACCATATTAAATTGCATTATTTGACTGTGACAACTTACTATAAAACATTTTCGCTAATGAAAGTCTCGAGAGCAAAAAGTACTAATTTTCTTCAAATTTCTTATTTAAATGTTCAAGTTACAATTATAATTTCGATTATAAACTGAATGAATTAAAATAACTTTGGGAGATATTAGTGACCGCCTTATCTTACAAAGGAAAAAACTTTAAGTTTGATTCGTTTGAAAATAATTTGTATACCAATTTGTAATAAGCAACTCACAATCTTCGAAACTTCCAGTATACAGATTAATGTTTCTTAGTGGATTTCCAAGATTCAGTTGCATTGAGCTAACATACCATAAAATGCTCGTTAAAAAAGTAATTGTTATTTCATTACGGTTTTTCGGAAGCTCAAATGAAATGTAGCCTTTGATGAACTGTATTTATTTATATATGTTTCTATAAACCTTCGCCTGGTTATCCAATTGTTCTATGATTGGTCTAATAATAAGAAATACAATAAACTATGGAGTATAGTACTCAAGCAAAAATCAGGTTCAAGTGACTGCTGTCGTTATCAAAAGTTGTCATTACTTAAAATTTAGTGAAATATTTCCATCAAAAACTAAGAATTTTCAAAAGATCATTTTATACCTAATAATTTAAGAAGATTTTATCATATCTTCAATTCTTTTCGATTTTTCAAACTCGAACCTTGCTTTTTTGAAATAACCACCTTTACTTAATTTAGGTTATCTAACGAGCGGTCAATAAAATGTCATATAACAAGAAGGTCATTTGTGTGCGTAGGGAAAATAGACTATTTTTTTAATTGAAAGTATGTGTTTATTATTTGGAGATATTCTCAGTATCCTGCCCTTTACTGCTCATCAAAATTAGTGAAATTACGGATTATATGTGACGATTTTTGAAAAACAAAAATCATCGCATATAATCTAAGTATCTTACATATTAATATATATAGATCGAATTGAAATAATCCGTAATTTTACTTATTAGAATGAGCAGCTATGGTCAAGAAGACTGCGACTATCTCCAATTATATTACATTTACTAAAAAAAATTTAAATTAATTTAATTATTTTTTAAACCTCTTCCAAATCCTTGTTATGTAAATTTTATTATTCAAAAACATTTATTTAAACATTTTTCTTTTCATTTTTAAGCATTAACTTTTATATACCACTCTTTTGGGATTTTGACCACGGCTGTATAAATGATTAACCTTACAGTTATAAATTGAATAAAACGACTGTTTTTTAGTGCAATTCAAAATTAAAAATAAAAATAAAATTTTTTTTTTGTACAATGGCGAAATCAACTTTAGACAATTTTCAATTAGTAATTTAATTTGGCCTTTCTTAACATAGTGTAGCTAATACATGATTTAGTAGGAAAGCGTGATCATTTTATTTTGATAAGTACAGGTAACAAAATAAATTTGATATCGAATTTGTATGGAGGGTTGGCCGAGTGGTCTAAGGCGGCAGACTTAAGATCTGTTGGACGGTGTCCGCGCGAGTTCGAACCTCGCATCCTTCATTATTTTTTGTTGCCTTAGTTAAAAAACTACAAACTAAAACTAACGAAGGAAGACTTCTTAGTGAGAATCGATACCTCTCGAGAAAAATATACAGAAAGCTTCTGGATCCAGAATTAATGAAAAATATTAAAATATGATTGTTAAATTATTTTGTTTCAAGTCCTCTATATATTTATGTTTTGATATAACATAATTATTATTGGCCACATTAACATTAGTTGGCACGTTATCTTGAACGTTCATATTTTCTTATAACTATATTCGT